>JAUTBT010058700.1:0-33495 GCA_032361225.1 Lepetodrilus schrolli | reverse complement strand
GTTACGAGGTGACAACGTTTAGGACTGGTTTAGGAGCTCCTAAATAGTTAGGAGGCCGTTGTGAAACGGGGGCCTGGGGACTATTGCACTACACATATTTGACTTGTTTGCTGATCCTTACGAGAGCACTTAATTGCTACTAGAGCTTCGTGAAAGGGTGCCCTGGACTACTATTTCAGAAAGTCGCCACAGATCTCGCATTGCACTTCCACACATTCCTGACTACCTTACGTTTATTGGTATTTGTGCATTTAATTACGGAAACGTCATTTCAAAATACCACGCATACCGCTACAAACCATTACAACTCTATATCAAAGTGTTAAACATATGTGTGTTAAGAGATGGAAAGGTGTAGTGTGGTAAGACAACAATGTGACAATATGCTGTGAAAATACTGCTGCACAAATTACGATATGAATTTTTAAATGTTTGTTTGCCATACAATGTGAATACTGCTCTTTGAAATTTTACATGTAATTATTATTCAAAATAATAACTAAATCAGTTTTTGTATTTTAAAATATTAAACTATATTTTAGACCTACTTGTAAATATAATGTCAGTAATGACCATGGGAATTTGTTTTGTTGTTTTGGAAGGAATCTATTGCTGAGAATGAAACAAGCTACGTATAAAAGAAAGTAGAGGAACTCGCAATATAAGAAATGTACTGCAAAGCTGTATTTAACAGTGGAATAAATATGAATAAGTGAACGCATTCCCAATACGTAAGTTATCATGAATTGGTACTAGTGGTTCCTGCTGATCGGTGAATATACTGATCTGCAAATGGAAAATGCACAAAAGGAAATGTCGCTAATTTCACTCTCTTGTCTATGGATAAAAGAAACTTATGCATACAAATGCAACTGCAAAATTTTATTGTATCAATCCTGTGTATCTACAATACAAGTCTCGCTGATTAGATCTCTGTTGTCTCAAATACCACACCAGCGAGAAGACGAGTTTCGTTTCTGTTTGAAGCTTTATGATTGGCGTGTGAGGATCTCTCTACATTTTACGTGAACACTTCTGTGGTGCGAACATCCAGGAATGAGACAGACTTGATTGCGGCTCTTGATCTGGTGATGCTTCGGGACTCCTTGTGTGCCTGCCCAATGAAATATCCACATAGATATGCTGTTCTCAGACCTCTTGTCCTCCCTGCTGTGGAGGTTACTAGACGTGGAATCGCCCACCCTCCAAGATAACAATGCCAGTCCAAACAGAAGTCGTGTCGTTACGGTAATGACCATCAACCTGCAAGTAAGTCGCATCGTCCGACTGAGTGGTCAGGCTCCCGTTTCACGACGGCCTCCTTACTATTTAGGAGCTCCTAAACCAGTCCTAAAGATTATCACCTCGTAATAAGTGTTTCACGACGACGTCACAAGTCTTAACCCTTCTTAACATAGGCATCTAACTTAGGAGGTGATAAGCTGGATCATAAAGTTAGGAGTTCCTAAATTTAGGATGTCGTCGTGAAACGGGGGCCATAATATTGCCGGGATTTGGCTCCCGCTGTCTATCCTCATCCGGGCAATCTACCGCAGCTTCTTCGACGGCCAATCCTGCAGACGGCTCTGAGGACACTGCGTGGTAAGGTCAAGGCCACCCTGGTGAGGACACTTCGTGGTAAGGTCGATGCCACCCTGGTTTCCAGTCATCTCCCCAAATAAATGGAAGGCTAGGACTCGGAGCTACACTTTACCGCGTGCATATACATAGACAAGAAGGCATTAGGACGATGGCTTTCAGAGCACATCCACATTCATTGACATTTTTTTCTCAATTCACTTTGTGAAATTACCAATATTTTCAGGAAATCTTTTCATGGAATTAAAGATGTTGACATTAATTACGGAAATGAAAAATAAGTGAACCCAAGCATATTATTTTCACACTTGTGTATTCTTTTACTTCATCGGAAACAAAAATCTTATTTCCATTTCTTTTTTGAATACAGAACAATAGTGCTCAAGCCTCGATTTCCCTATTTACAGGAAAAGAAGTTATCTATTAACTAATTAACCTGAAACTAATTACTTATATGTCTTCCGGGAACGGTAAAGACATCTAAATAGTTCGAGGTATTTCAACGCTAATAAAATTGTCATGTACTATTTCAGCGATTTAAACGGAAGATCGACAAATAAGTAATTGTATATATTATATACGCCTGATTTCTTTAGGTCTGATCATCATTTCATGCACAGAAGCTGTGGTGGCTCGTGAAACTGCCATACAGTGATGGTACGAAATAAACCTTTATTATGTAATATAGAGAAAGTTGGCCTTTTAAACCGCAAACATGTTTGGTTAATTGTTTCAACAAGCAGACCTAATTGCTAGACAGGGTCAATAAGTTAAACAAATAATATACACCATCCTACAAATCTTAGCTACAGCGTTATATAATTATATAGAGTGTGCATTCGGTCAGTGCAAATCGTATTTGCGTGGGTGGGAGAAGGAGATAAAGGCGGTTAGAGAGAGAGAGAGAGAGAGAGAGAGAGAGAGAGGGGGGGGTAGAGAGAGAAAACGATAGATAAAGAGAAAGAAAGGGTGTGAAGAGATAGATAGATAGAGAGAGAGAGATAGAAAGAGAGAGAGGGAGAGAGAAAACGATAGAGATAAAGAGAAAGAAAGAAAGAAGAATAGAAGAAGAAAACGAAGAGGAGGAAGAGATGTATACGTCTGTTTATTTAGATTTTACATTCAGAGCCTACTAGAACATGTATAGGCTACTTCTACAGTGGCTAGCGATGTCATTAAATATTTGATTATGATGATTTAGTGGATACATTTAGAACTGTTTTGTGCGAAGTAAAGTGAGAATGACAGTACATGTAGTCGATGGTCGCACGAATTTCCATTGAATAAAGAATGTTGAAAGAACATATATTCTACACGTGGAGAACGTTAGATATGTTTACTTCGTGGAGTTGGTGACCCGTCACAAGCAGATGATAATGCATGGAAACTCGTCTGACAAATCAGCCAATCTCAAATGTTTACATGCACTTCTAATCCCGGACACACTACTGTTACACCATATCAATATGCCATTCATACGAGACACTTGAGGATTTTATGGCTACTTCATGTGTTGTGTTTGCGGGTTGTACCCTGCTGAACATTATTAGTATGTACGAAATAAGTATTAAATAATGCATGACTAGTACATTGTTTACTTATTCGATTGCAGGTCTTCCAGACAGATTTCAACAGTTGTACGTATCTTACCTTCGGTGCATTATTATTATTATTATTATTATTATTATTATTACTATTATTACTATTATTACTCTAGTTTCTGTTTCAACACTCGTTATAAATACTGTATGAATGTACCCCCTCCATTATAAAAATAAGATTGTGAAATATTCCGACCTTAGGGCTATTGAACAGCGTGTAAGTCTATTGAGAATGTCAAGGGCGCCGATCCCTTGTGTGAACAATACATGTACACAGCCCTAACTGGGCTGAGACTACGTATTCCAGATAACGGAATATTCCTCGGGAAGTTTTAGCATGGTGCGAGTTAACAGCACTTGTTTAGGACTAGCGCCGAACTAACACAAACAGATGTAACTAACATGACACAATTGCATGCGATATTATAGGAATTTGCTCAGCAGAATTGAAAATTTGCATTGCTAATTATTAGTAATGAAGACGACCACACTATGTTGTAGTGGTAATTATCTAATCATGACATGTTTGTTGAAATCATGTATTATTACTAAAAATGAAGCATGTTACTATATGGGTGGTTCTAAAAGTAGGGGCACACTGTGGCGCTGTTATACAGAGTATATTACATTTTATATTTGATATCGACGTTATGTTTAGAGTGAAATTAGTTGTTTGTATTAGTTGTATGCGCTTCAGCTATTTGTAATAAGTGGATGCACATTGATGAACCTTTTCAATTAGCACATGTACATTAATTAAGTCAATGACGTCTTGTAATCGTAATGATATCTAGTTATACTAATAATAATAATATGTGTATTTCTAAAGTGTTTATGCTCAGAGCGCTACATGAGAAAAGGCAATTAGTGATTTTAAAGAGATGAGGTTTTAGGTTGGATTTGAAAGAGCAGAAAGATGTGCTGAGCTTGATTGTGAGAAGGAGATCATTCCACAATCTGGGTGCAATGGAACAGAAATATCTTTTGCCATAGCGAGATGTATTGTAGGTAGGAACAGTAAGGAGATGGAGATTTGGGGATCTGAGACGTCTCCGTGAGCTGTAGGGAGTAATGAGATTGGTGAGGTAAGGTGAGGCCATATCATTTAAACATTTGTAGACCAGGCATAAGACCTTGAAGTGTATCAGAGATTCAACTGGTAGCCAATGTAGAGATTTGAGTACAGGCTTGATGTGAGAAAATCTGGAGGTTCGAGTAACTATATGCAGGCAGCTGTATTCTGTACTTTCTGAAGCTTTGACAGGGGGACAGTTCCTAAATCTGTGAGGAGTCTGTTACAGTAATCTAGCCTAGATAGTATTAGAGTTTGCACTAGCATTGTAGCAGCATCGATGGTAATCAAATGGCGTATTTGACTGATGGGTCTAAGATGGTAATAACAAGTTTTGCACAGTTGGTTCACGTGTGTATCCATGGAAAGTTCTCAGTCAAAGTAAGTGCCAAGATTTTTTTACATACGAGAGAATTGAATTTGAGATGACGCCACTGTCAGGGAGGTTTCAGTAACAGTTTGTAATTATTTCTTTGTTCCAACTAGCAGAGCTTCGGTTTTGTCATCGTTGAGCTTCAATAAGCTTGAAGTCATCCAGGTTTTAATATCTCTGGTACACTGTGTCGTTTGCTGAAGTATTGTGGACATTGACTGTGGATCGATTCTGACCAGCAGCTGGGTATCATCAGCGTATTCCTGGTATTTCATCTGATGCCGGCTTAGCGTGCCTCCCAAACTGGTGGCATACAAAATGAACAGAATCGGTCCTAGCACAGATCCTTGAGGAACGCCGCATGTGAGCTTGATGGTTCTGGACATGTGATGTTTAATATACACTGGTTAATATACACTGAGTTCTGCCATCCAAGTACGATCTTATCCATGCTAGCGGAGTGTCCCCTAGTCCTACTTCACACTTCAGTCTTTCGAGAAGCTTTACATGGTCGATGGTGTCAAAGGCGGACGATAAACCAAGAAGTATCAGTAACGCCATGCTTCCAGAGTCTACAGTACTTCTCAGCTCACCGAGTACACGTAGGAGTGATGTTTCTGTGCTATGGTTAGGGTGATACGCCGATTGAAATTCATCAATGAGATTGTTCTAATAGTTCACAGCTTTCTCAAGAATGTTGGAAAGAAATGAGAGGTTAGACACTGGCCTGTAATTCTTTAGATTATTGCACTCCAATCCTTTCTATTTCAGAAAAGGCCTAATCACAGCATGTTTGATAGCGTTTGGAAATATTCCAGTAGTTGGTGATCGTGGGGAGTAGTAAGTCCAAATAGTCCACAACTTTGTAGGCAGTGGTCAACAGGGCAGGTTGTTTTCTTCGAGTTTTTTTTTATTTTATAGTTTCTGTACTTCCTGATCTAGAGGTGTCAATGGTGGGGGTGAACTGGACTGATCACACTGAGTAGCAGTTAAACCATCTCTGATTTTATCAATCATATTGATAAAGAAATCCGAAAACGTGTTTGCCAGATCTTCCTGGTTTTCATGTTCGGGTAGTTTCATGAAAACATGGTAATGATATCACCGTAATAACAGTAATGAATATATGTAACTACACTATAGGAATATCAAACTCCTATGTCATGTAATAAATATGGATGGTATACAGCCAACTGCATCTTGGCAACCCTGAATGTTCTAAACTTGCGGAGGGTGGTTAGCGCTATTGAAGAACACTGGACTTCAGAGCCAACTTACCATTTCCCAACGTGATCATGATAGGATATACTGTCTGTACTATAGCAATACAGATATCATCCCTTGTCTGTAAGTACCGCCGGTGTTTGCAGGTTTACTGCAACATTCAGCTCTACTGATATTTAGGGTGTCCTGCCATAAACTGACCAGCCATAGTATGAATGAAAGAAATTTTTTAAGCTGCCGTAACCCCAATTCAAAAAGTTGTTGTTCAGCGTTGTCTCTTGCTTGTGGATCCTTATCATGTAATACTTGGATGTCCTCTTTTCAGCACTAAAATCAATACTTCTTCCGGAATAATATTGACATTTCTCATATGATAAGACAATTATACAGAAACTGTAACTGTAAAAGTAATGATATTGCACCATTATAGTAAAGATTGTTTATTCTACATAACAGCACATCACACCAGTATACTAACATTGAAACTGCAAGTAACTACTACTGCATAAACTGTAATAATGTTATAGGTGAGATACAATTCAGGCTAATTCTGTACATCATTTATCATATATTCATGTAAGAGTTGTACATTTAATTGTATAGTTGTGAATGTTACTGATATATTATTTAACAGCCATAAATATTAGTTACCAAGAGTTCATAACTGTATTATAACTTACATCAATTCAAGACCATCCAAACTTAGCCATGTTTCAATCATCCAAACTTAGCCATATTTCAATAATAAAATATATCATGCTATAGAATAGATTAATATCTTGAAGGTAGTTCAGTGATCTGATTAAAGTGGGATGAAAACATGCAACAACCATGTGTTATGATAAACATCCACACACCATGACCAGCATAGATAACCAATCAATACTGAAAGCTGGAATTTTTTTAAACAATATTTGACTACTGTATATTTTGAATTATATAATACATATGCCTCAAATTGACATATGTACTGGCTCTTACCATGAATACACAAAACAATGGTTGAAACATTTTCTACTGTAAGTAAAACAAACAATTTCCATTATAATTTACGATCTAAATAATAAATGTTCATAGCATACAATTAACATAAAGACAAAAATGATACTTGACAAGACACAGTAATGATTGTGAATGTATAGCAATGGATTAACTAGGCCAAGAGCTCCGACCGTCCTATCTACGTCAATCCAGCTATTGACGGTAGAGTATCTCAACCTATAGACTCGTACCATCCGTTAATTATCGGCAAATACCGGAAGTACAATTCTGAGCCTAAAATCTCCAGTGGTATATTTGGGTGGGTGGATAAGAAAAGGACAGTTACAGACATACGAACAACACATACTGCATGGACATTATGAACTGTGATGAACGTGATGATGAGAGGACGACATACAGGACTATTTAGGACTATTTGAGACTACTTTCAGTGCATAGTCCATGCTAGGGGTGATCAGTGCTGGTGACACATTACAACACACACATGGATAGTTAATGCAAGCTGATGCAATTCCAAAGATCATATCATTTCTCTGAATTGTCAATAAATATATATTTACAACTACTCCTCTAGCAGACTAGAATCAAACAACGAAAACTTTACAAACCTGACCAATCTAGCACAAAAATCTGATTATGTTGTAACAGTGTACAGTGCATAGTATTCCAAAGCAAAGACTAAAAATGTGTGAATGCTTTCTCATAAAAAGATTGAGTGAGTGGTTTGTCAAGAATGAGTGAGTGGTTTGTGGGATTAGCACGTTTTTTTTCCACAGTACATCATGGATTTTGCAATGATTTTGGTGGGAGATATTGATTCAAACAAAAACTTTTAGGTTTGTTATCCGATGTATTTTTGATAGGAAATTTAGTATTACACAAATATCTTATGTGGAATAATATATACAATAAACTGTCAAATCTGCGACAATATGATACATATTGTGTGCTAAAATATTTAACTCATATGGAAATTAAATAAATCATAAGTTATTTATAAGTTCTGTCAAAACATGTTTCAGATTGAAAGGCACGTAGATCACAAACGAGAGACAATTGCATCTCAATGCCTTGATAATAAATAGCACTCATGAATTTAGACACTTTGTTACGTCCAATCAAATACTTGTACAATATAAATTTGACAACATAATAATAATAATAATAGAAAGGTTACTTTTAATTTTTGCAAATAAACAGAATATATTACATTAAAAAAATAACATAGATTTTATTTTTAGATAATACCATGAATGTATGTTCCGATACTTTCACAAATGAAAACAATTGCCCAAACTACAAGAATATGATGTCTAATTAAAGTTATCAGAAATACACACATACATATATATATATAACATATTATATACAATGCAAACCTAAAGATCTATCGACCATGTCAAATATCTGACATCCAACCAATACAATGTCACATGATTAGACACGATATGGGTAGGTGAGTGAATAGGGATCTTGTGCCATTTTCCTGTGCTGCAGATATATGGTGGTCTGTTTATGGTGGGAGGAGAAACCCACAACAACTATGTGCTACAGATATTATATGGCATACCACAGCATATTTATATGGATGTTCAGCACTATTCCAATGTTGGCTAATTGTGATTTTTTTCTTTTTTTATTGGTTAATAATGTCGCACTATGGAAACCATGAAAAGTAGCAATATTGTCATCAGATCTTAAGTTTTCTAACACCCTAATGTCCAGCGTATATCGAGCTGTTAGATAGCCATGGCCCAAGGGAGAGCAGTAGGTATAAATAGTGACTAGATGCATGAAGTACTTTGTCACAGATTCTTCGAGGTGGCATCATTATTTTTATGTCTTTTCAGTGGGTACGTACGCTTGTTTCCCCAGATTAATCCAGTGCTAAGTTCTAAGCCTATAGCTTCCAGTTAATCGGTGCAGTAATGCCAACTACTTGTACTTGTACAGAATATCAAACATGGGTACCGGTAGGTGATCATTTACAAATGTACACGATGTCACACACAGCAATAACAAGTGGAAAATAAGGATGAGTATGCATTTCACTGTAGAGACAATTATTTTAATGCGTGTTAACTAAAGCTATTTTTTTAAAACATACAATTCAGTATCATGATATCCCAGGATGGGGAAGCTTAATTTGGAAATTATTCTGTATACACTGTACTAGCTTTACCCTAAATGCTGATTTTCCAGTAAATTTATCAAAACCATGGAATGTCATTGTGGTTATTCCTATGAAAATAATTATCACTACTTTATTCAATGTCCATCTTATGCCTTGTACAGACACGTTATGTTTGATTGTATGTATGTATGTTTGATTTAAATACTATTCTTTTTGGTAGTGATATTTTACAATTTAAACAAAATGAAGTTATATCTATTTCTGTTCAAGAACATATTAAAAAAACTGCACGATTTGTAAAGTAGTAGTGTGACCATGGTTTGTTATTGTACATATATGCATTCATGTTATTTATTTCTTGCTGTATGTAACCACACATATCACATATATAATAATGTATTGTTTTAACGTTGTGCCTAATTTACTTCTTCTTGTTTGTATATATTTCACTATATTTTTGCACAAACTATATTATTATAAATAAGGACTCACCACGTCACCCACTGATATACATATAACCAACTCTCCACTTGATGATTCTAATTCTTTACCCAAGACAAAGAATACATACCCTGTCATAGTTTCAATTCATAAATAAGATTGTATAATTAAAAATATCCTTTCTTCTTCCTGTTGTCATTACAAATAGATTGTTTATCAAAAAATGTCTAAAAAGAAAACCAAAATTATTGTTAATGGAACTATATAATACATGTTTCATCAAAAAATGTCTAAAATGAAAACCAAAGTTATTGTTAATGGAAGCTGCAGACAGCTGATATTGACATGGTGTTGAGAACGCACGTCACACTGTAACTCTACTTTCAGGTTGTGTCTTGTGGATGGAACTGCGACTGTCTGGACCACCTCTACACTCGCAGTCCGTTCCTCTGAGCACACTCCAATGTCTCGTACCGCACGTCTCTGGACCGACACAGTAAGATGCACGCACTGATCAGACCCAGAATCTGAGGAAAACCAAACAAGACAGTTGACAGACAAGCAAAGAAAACACTTCCTATATTAAATCCACAGAAAGACTACATTTCATATTTAGAAACCAATGTTTACCTGAATTTGCAAAGCAGATAACTATCAAATTCAAATCTATATAAAAACATGATTTTTTTTGGCCCAACTTTATTTGAAAAGGAGAACAAACACATGGGATGGTGATCTAATATGCTCAACTTTTTATCCCTATATTCTTAGTAGTTGTTTTTTTAATTGGGGGTAGCCACTTTCAAGATTATATCACTTATATCATGGCTTGTCAGTTTTAGGGCAGGAGAAAACCTGCAACATCTGTAGTGCTGAATGTTGCAGTAAACCTACAAGCACCGGCTGGTACATTGCCACAGTACCGACAGCACATACTATTAATATCGCATTAGAATTGTCATCCGTGCAACCATTTGAAAAGGATGACAAAGACTTTGACAGACATATTGTCACCCACCTGTATGATGGCAAAGGCGATGGCGACGGCAGCGATATAGACGAGGTTCAGGTGGAACTTTCCCTGCAGGAGATCCAGACATCCCTGTAACAGTCAGACAGTGCACACATCAGCACCAGAATAGAAACAAACCATCCTTACCAGTAACACTAAACACATGACAGAAAGTACAAAACCACCAATGATTGTCAGTAATATCTACTATCTACTCGGAGTCTCTGATAGTAAAGTTGCACTAGTTTGTATTGGGTAAGACCTCACAGATGTAATACTGTATTTAGGTGGCTGTTTCCAGCACTACGTACGTTCTTGTAGATCTGATCGTTGATTTGTTGGGTGCAGTTGGTCTCGTTCTTACAGCAGCTGAGGGGGACCTGATTCTTGTGGAACGGCGCCCAAGTGGGAGATTGGAACCAGTCTGAGGCGTTGTGTACTCCACAGCAGTGCAGCTGCAACATAGAAGTACAGCTGCAACATAGCAGTACAGCTACGACATAGAAGTATAGCTACAACATAGAGTTACAGCTGAAGGGCAGCAGAGTTGAGTTCACCAGTCAACCTCACCCTAGCTGAAACATTACCACATCAAGAGCATTAGGCTTACAATCACAGACATCGATGATAATTTTAATTAGACTAACTTTAATAAAACACTTGTGTAGGCAATCAAAATTTCATTTAACCAATAACTAGATTAACCATCTGCAATTGTTTGTATTTAATATTAATGTTCTTGTTCACATATTTTCATTAGGAACATTAGCAAAATGTGATGATACCATTCTTAAAATGGAAAAACATAAGTCAAAATAGGTGATACAGCGCATCAACAGAAAAATGTGTGAAAATGACAAGGGAGACAACTGTTACCTCACTCTGGATGTAGTCTATTTGATTCTTCTCTGCAGTCTCATTGTAGTGGTCCATTGCTCGTGTCAGTCCATCATCAACAGCTCCTTCAACCTAACAACAAAGGCATTCAACCATATCACTGGAATATAACAATGATGATGAATGAATGCACACCCAGGTACATCAGGAATAACAGGCACAGATACTGCTTTGGGGGACATGTACTGAATATGGCAACATCCAACACAGACATTTTACAGGCTACACCACTGTAGACATAGAAAATGTATCATTTTTTAAATACTTTATCTCTATAGCCGTCTCACTTACTTTATCTCTGTAGCCGTCTCACTTACTTTATCTCTGTACACATATCCCATGGTCCCCGCAACAACTTCAGCCAGGAACACGATGAGAATGAGGGAGAAGAACTGAAATGAAGGAATGCCAACCATCATTATAAACCATACACCGTAAATAACTAACAACCTTAAACAGAATATGAAGTAAGATAACTTGAAGTGATTAATTAGTGATATTATTTTCAATAAACATGTATTATCTTGACAATTATTAATAAAGTTTCCACGTAATTCCCTAGACAGCACGAGGACCTTGAAGACAATTCAATACATTCCCACATCAGTCATAGGTCAAGACAGACGGATAGACAGACAGTGTTCACGTACGCCGGCGAGGAGACACTTGTTTTCCTTGCAGGCAGCTATGCATCCCAGCAGGCCGATTATGAACATGAAGGCACCAACGCCGATGATGATGGAGGCGGGAACCAAGGTCAAGTCTGCATCTGTGACTTCATCGAAGTGGCTGTAGGTGGAGTACACCCAGGCGCCAATGAAGCAGAGCCCAGCTGCGGCCGCCTGAAACATGGAGTAAACATGTCTGTAACATGGGCAGTAAACATGTCTGTAACATAGACAGTAAACACTGTCATTGTGGTTTAGTGTTGACTACTGTGTACAGATTTGTGAGGCTCTGAACATGATTGATAGTATCACAAACATTTTCTCAGAATGATAGACATAATAGATAAAACTTGGTCTGCATATATTACTATTATAGCATACTAGAAAAAAATAAATAAAATACATAAAAATCAAATGGATAAATAGAGATTAATACATGAGCTAGTGTGTCATATTGATTTTACGACATGAGTGATTCCAAAGTTATTATTTCCAAGCGAGAGAGAGGAAAATATTAACTTTGGAAATCAGGAGGGTCGTAAAATCAATATGACACACTAGCAAGTGTGTTAATTTCTTTATCCAACAACTTTTGAATGGAAATTCATACAACTCAAACGTATTCTCATGTGGTAGTCAAATAGGGAGTGGTGGATGAATACATCCACCCACCGCCCCGACAGTACCAACCAATGAAAATTGTGATGCAAGCCATGTAACCAGCCAATGAAATTTGTTCCAGGTGTTATGCTCTACTGTGCAAGATATGATATTTATGTCATGAGTTATCTTGAAGTAAATCTTTCAATTCTTTGCTTCAAATACATATCTTCACATGAATAATATTAATATCTAGATGTAGTAATCAGTTACAAGAATAGAAGCATTGAAAGCACTTCCTTATTATTACATGTTGCATCATAGATTTACCAGATATAATTCACTTCAGGAAGTATTAAAATAGACTGTTGTCATAATCTGTCCAGAGTGTACTCCAACTGTGAAACTATCAAGTTAAGAGGCACCTGCAGCCCTCTACCATGTCTACAGACAGCTCGTAGTGTTCAGTGTCATTAGTCGCTGTGGAGCAAAGAAAGTTCAAGTGGAGCACCCTGTGAGACAGAGGATAGGCACCTGCATACTACTATTAACAATATTGATATTACAACTTTTTATAAAAGCAGACAAAAAGGATCGACTATGTATTTATATGTATTGAAAATCCCTGCATGAAACATTCACGTTCAAAATTAAATTTAATAGGTAGAAGAAGAAGAAAAAATTCCAATAACTTTCAGCATCGACGGACAACTAATAACAAGGAACAAGGAACATTTGGTCTGGATGGTCAGACATCTCAGACCATAGCATGTTCAACCTCAAGTAATTAATCAATGCTGAAATTAAGTGTTGGGAGCCAGAAAGCGAAAATTGTGATCCAGCTACCATGTGGTGGTAATGGTACATGCATGTGGTAGGTCTGGCAGCCTGTAGATCAATAATCATTAGCAAGTCATGGCTGTGATCACAGCAACAGTCAGGAATTATCAATATATTGTCTACACCATTCCACAGTTGCCTCCTTCATGCTCCTTCATGCTCCTTCATGCTCAGACAACACCGACATATATAGTCGGTGAGTGACTTCTCAGACTTGTTTGACTTAACCCACTCCATGCTGAAGAGGCAACCAGATATGCCCTAAAGAGCTGTGTCAGTGTCTAATCCAGCAGGGAGAGAGGGTTAATCAGGAGTCTTGAAGAGAAATTGGAAATTGTCCTCTCCAGTCTTAGTTACGCAATCATTCAGTCACCATGGTTTCTGTTACTGACAACCAGGTTTTCACGGTACAGATAATACTAACTCGTGGCCTGTTCCACACAACGATCATAACACTATGAGAATTGTAAGTCCTGATCATGCTGTTAAAATGAGTTACTGCCCTCATAGCTGAATTAATATTACAGCAGTACGATCGTTCTGGAACGGACCCCAGTTCATCCTGACAAAGTACTGCATGCAGGTCAATTAGTCACATTTGTATGGCTATGTATGGCTTATTCAAATTACTGAGGCAGTATTATAACATGTTGCTATTTAATTAGGATGGCTATTAGCTGTCTTTATTTACAAACTGGTGCACCTGCTGTTGAGGATATTTTCATTAACTTCTATTACTTGTGAATTTGTGTTGCTTCCTGTTCATATGGCGAGGAGCAGGGTAACTGATGACTGATAATTTTCCACTTTGTGATGTATCATAGCTTTCTGTATCCTGTTGTTCAATATTGTATCATGTTACAGGGAGAGAAAATATACTACACAAAGATAAAATATAATATGATTAAGGCAAAGCATTGAATGCGCACGAAGACAGTCACATTATAACATTTTATTATTGAATATCTAAAATATTAATATTATATTACACTATTACAGGTTCATAACTGTGTGCGACACCCACACACATGTGAGCGATTATTATGGAGTTAAACGTCGCTGCGGGAATCTTTCACCCATTTGCGATGACGCACACACGTGTAACAGTCGACTAATGGTTGACTACTCTCAGTATCTATACATTTGTTAATACACTTCAAGTTGGTGACAGATTTCAAATTTGATAAGACTATATTTTTTCTGTATGTTTTTCAATATATTTCCTAAACACCTTACATATAGTGCCAGCTCACACGTCCCTGCACGATGTTAGTTCCGCTCTATTATTTACATATAACTTCAGTCACTTTTCGGTAGTGATCCTGTTTATTATTTATATAAATACATGTATCCTCCTATCAATGGCAAATAACGATTGGCTTGTGACGTGACATCATTATTGTAATGAAAACTGTTACTGTTCAGACAAACTGGTACAAAGCTAAAAGAAACAAACATGAATCCTAGTTGGTATTGGATCCTCCAACTGGTCACTGTTCCTTCGATTTCAGTCACATATCCTAGGACATAGCTTTGTCGAATATGTACCGTAGTTGGCAGGCTATGGGTATTTCAATGTGGATTCGCCAGTACTGTAAAGTTTATGTTTTGTTTAAAAAATAAACTTTGCTAGGAAATGTATGTGGATTTGTCTGCGTATAGGCAACTACACGCCTATCAGTACTTTAGATGTAGCTGCGGTTATGTAGCTCCATGTTGTGCCTTATTATTATTATTATTGTTTACATTTTATTTGCACAATAGAGCTACGGTCACACGCTCATAATTCATTAATAAACACAGGCCAGGCATGTATAACACCACAGATCGATTCACTAACCATCCAACTTCAACTCTACATGCATATATTTCTAAATTGCCTACTCTTTCATAGATACCCAGAGGGATTCTGTTGAACGTCCCAATTTTTCATTCAAATGCATGCAGGTCGGCATATTGGTTTGACCTTTAGTTTCACACAGGGTCATGAACTATTACGTGATTAGATTCGGACATGCTCTGAATGTTTTGTTTTTTATGTAGTAGTTAATGAGCATGTGCGAATAATTTGCACATCTGAGCTCCATGACAAATTTAGAACTAAATGTTTAGAACTAAATGGCAGTTTAATATGAGGGAAGTTCAACAGAAAGCCTCTGGATATTTATGAAATAGGCAATTTGGAAAAATATTCATGCATGGTTGAAGCTAAATGCTTAGTCACTCGATCAGTGGTGCTATCTATTCATGCCCTTATTTTATTTATGAATTACAAGCGTTTAAAAGTCTGCCAAGGGTCCTAGGATTACTTTTTCCATTGACATATTTGATACTGATTATAGCTCTGTGGTGCCAATAAAATGTAAACAATAATAATATGGCACAACATAGAGCTACGTTAGTATGTAACTGCAGCTACCGTAGAGGGTGTGTAGAGTAACAGAAACTATTAAAAGACGCAATATTCGGTTTTAGTCACTAGTTTGTTAATATTATCATGGATTAGTTTGGGGGGTTTACAATAAGAAGACAGGCCTGTTTTCATAGTTACTAATATTTACAGCTGTTTACGTAATACTAATATGTTTGTGAATGATTGCCCATTCATCATACATTGGACCTTGCTTCTAGTAGTATTCTAGCTAACAAAGCGTAATTGAACTTTGGTTTGTTATTCTCGTATAATGACTTATCTTACGGCTAGTAGTGAAGTTTAATGTTTGATCATCTCTGAATCATATCAGATATCACCATGTTTTGACCAAACGGAAGTGCATAACAACTGCTCTTCTGAAAACGTCATGGCGCCATATTTGTTTACCACCGCATTCGAAAATATGCAACAGATTCTTACCCAAAAGATCAATCCCACCACAACAAGACACAGCTTGGATGTTATAGTACATCCACTAGCCATTTTGTATCAATAAATGTCGTTGGTTATTCGCTCTTGTGAAGATTACGACTTGAATCAGCTCAGCCAGTGACAAACTGACAGTAGCTCTTTCGTCATGAGATATTTATAGATCGTCATGTGATACATTATTACACTCTCCAACCACCGAGTTGTATGAATTTATTACTACAGATGACACATTTTTAAAATTCAAATTGGGCTAAAGGTATAATATTAAAGTTAATCTTTACTGGCAACTATTTTATCTATATAAATCGTAAATTGAATCAAAGTAATATCTTGCGAGTACTTGTATTCCAACTAATAATTATGACAGATGAATTCTGCAACAGTCTGACGACACCGGTACTTCATGTCGAGATCGGATAGATAACATATGAAAATAGTTTATCACATTACATATGCCGTGTTCACACTCACATCTTAAACTGGTTTAAAACGGCTTTAAACCAAATAGAATTACTCGACCTGAATTAACTATTCACACTACAGGCATTTAAAACCACCTTAAAACCAGTTTACTCACACCACATTTTAATCCGGTTTGACTAAAGCGATTCCAGTCGATTCGCATTGAACGGGAAATATTACAAATAATCTACAATCTCGAGCCATAATGATTTGTACCAAGTAAATAAATATGCCGGATATAATTACACCTGTGTATAGTAAAGGCTGTAAAATATGAAATATGGACATATTAAGTGGAAAAAATGACCATACACATAACAACCAATGAATACTATAGTTTAGGAATACACCAACCAAATTGTGTGAGCATGCGTATATATGGTCATCGTCATTCTATAGTGGGGATGTTATATATCCGCTGAGGAATTCGATTATATATAGTGTAATAAACCCATGCTATAAATTTAAATGTTTTCACTAGTGCAATAGCACAATGGATTATTATAATTGCGAAGTCAATGTCTATTGGGGTACTTCTTTTAGAGCTTCTTCTTGAGACTTAATTTGTCGAATATAAAGGTAAAAGATGTATTCAATTAAATATGCAATCACATTTATTAATATATACATATTTACTTGGAACTATATTGTATCTGCGTGCTTTAACCAAGTTCTCAAGACATTTGCCCATAGATAGTGTTTGTGACTGAACATCGATATTACAATAGTTTCTACAGTTATTTGATAAATAAAATCTTACATTCGTGTTCATATATTACTGAATTTATTAAATTCATTGGCATAATATCAGTTTGGCCAACTGGTTTAATAAATTCTGTAATACATGACCACTTATATGAGATCCTCTATTTATTGTCCAAGAGGAAATTTAATTGCTGTATATCGTAAAGAGGCAATGTGTATAACACAACCAATGAGACCACGCGAAACTAACATCAATAATTTAATGACTTTTAAAAGTATGCATAATTGGAGATATATACGTAATATATTACTGGTACATAGAGTATATTATATTGGTGACAACTATTTATGTACATTGCATTTCTTTTAAATCGATGACTTAATGATCATGATGATATAGCTGATAGTATCTAGATCAATGCAAAATATATTGAAACTGCCAGCTATCATGGTTATCATTTTCTTTTACAAAAACATAAATAGTATACGTGTGTAGTTTATGTACCTTACCATATTACATATTACAAATATGTAGGTACCATATTACAAATATGATTTTACATACTGTTTACAGGGCATCGGTAGAATGTTTTCGTGGCTTGATATGTTGTGTGCAAAGTAGTATGTTTACGTATACAACGCTTTGGTTTGAGATTAACCGGCATCCAGAACGGGGATTCGCGTTCCGCCACACGGTCTTCGTAGTATTGACGGCCATTTTGGTCGACGAATAGTGAAATTGCAGCCATGCTTTCGGCAAGAATAACATCTGCGTTGGCACGACAGCTGCCCAGAGCAGCACACAAGGTAGTCATTAATTGGGGCATCGTCTTGCACTTTAATGACACCGCTAATGTCATATGCAGTAAAACTTTGAGCATAAAATATTTGCTACCTAGCAATATCAACTCAAGGTCGATGACATTTGGCTATGGAAGGTGCTATGTGATTAACGACACAAATTTGAATCCATGGTTGCTATGCAAACATAAAATTACAGTGTTTGATTGCACTATCGATTAGAAAATTCTTGCATTTGATTTCATGGCAGCTTCAGTTGTGTTCAGTTGGTTGTCCAGTAGACTAGCTGAAAAAATGTAAACTTGACCTGACCTTCGTACAAATGTTTTCATTGGAACATCTATCATGTGGCCTCTAATTGTTTTAATAATATGTGCAATATGGCAATCAGATTCTGATTATTAGTAGGCCGAAATTTCGTATAACCCAGTTTGGAGATTTTGTCGAAGTGATAACAAATTTGTTGGTCAGTCTGTCTGGTAATGCAGATTTCAAGAACATGATTCTTTCATTCAAGTGGACATGTTTCCCCTTTAACCCTCTCCCTGCTGGATTAGACACAGGTACAGCTCTATAGGGCATCTCCGGTTGCCTTCAGCATGGAGAAGGTTAATGCGGGTTTCGTATCTACACTTATACCACAGCAGTCTTGTAATTAGACACGGATAAAAAAAAAACCATTATGATTTTGTAGTGGTTACAAGAACTGAAAGGCTGTCTATTTCCGATCGTAGCATTACGAGTTGTAACTCGTATGACTGTACATGCTTTGGCGAGAAGCTATGACCAGTAAAACTGCACTTGTAACGTTTTAAAATAGGATAATTGAAGGATGGGACTCCCGAAGACCACGCGGACATGAATGTTCAGGAACTTTTACGCAAGCGGGTATCCAGCCAATGTGAGGGCTTAAATGATGCAGTAAGGAGTTGGACAGCATTTATATGGCGTGCTTTGATTGGCTGGATACTCGCTTGCGTTGAAAATAGATTCAAATTGAGCATTCATCAGCTGTTGATACAGCGTCTCGGGAGTCCAATCCATCATTATCCTGTGTTAAAAGTTACAAAGTAAGTGCAGTTTAAATATATAAATGGACACACTCAAATGATACCAATGTATGTGCAAATGCATGTCATGCTCTTCACTTATGCTGATTGAACACTTGACCAACTGTGCTTTTCCCAGTTTTAGAAAACTGATCCGTCTGCCATCAATCCAGCCCCATGCTTGTATGAGGGTCAGAGGTTCTCAGCCTATTATATGATATGACTGTCACAGGGTTCAATCTAGGACATCGCCAATGGCGCACACCTTTCATGAATGGTGCATGCTTTTTCTCAATGCAGGCCCTATGTGCGTGTCAGTATTTTAATTTGCTTTCTGAGTTAGGTAGAAATGTATCTCATATTTTTATGGACAAATTACTTTGCAATTTTGATGACCCACTCTTTTTCAAAGTGACCCATCACAAATTCAGTTGTAACTGAATAAAAGTATATAGAATGTGTTACATCTCAAAATGACAGTCAATGTTATGAGATCCATATTATATCTTACACTGCCATATCGCCACCTGGATCACTTTCAATACTTACTGTAACATGTTTAATGTAAATATGGTATTTATAGATCATTAATTTTATGTTCTTGTCTCTCAGGTGTGCAAGCATGCATTGGGCGCAGGCTTTGTTGCAGCGAGGAAAGTGCACACATCTAAACCCACATTTGGTGCAGGTGAGTGACTTGATGCAAGTATTGATCATGTTTTAATTGAAGCGCGGTGGTCTACGAGGTAGCATGCCTGCCTCGTAAACCCGGTCGAGTAATTGTGTAGCCCCTGTATGCGAAGTTCATAGATCCACAATGCTCCAGTCTACCCAGCTCTAAAATGGGTACCCTATCGACGACGGTAGGGATAAATGTCTACCTTCTAGCGCCTGCAACTGCTACTCGAGTTGGATGATCCCCAGGCAGTTGAGAAAGCTGAAATAAGTGTCCATTGTCAGGACTAAATAATAAAGTGCTTTGAGCATACATTAACATGGAGTCATAGACATTTATTTGTTTGTGTTTGTTAATATCTTCCCCCCCCTACATTTTGCTGAAAACAAGTAATAATTTAATGGAGATAATAAATATATATTGACATTAAATGTCTGTTTTGGCCATTTTAGGAGCAGAGGTATCTTCAATCCTTGAGGAGAGGATTCTCGGTCAGTCATCGTCCGTTGAATTGGAGGAAACGGGAAAAGTGCTGTCCATTGGTGATGGTATCGCCCGTGTTTATGGTCTCCAAAATATTCAGGCAGAAGAGATGGTGGAATTCTCTAGTGGTCTCAAGGTAAAACAAAATAATAGTAATACAAACCAAAATCATTAAAATAAATAATTAAATAAAAATTAGAGAAAGATTACGTAAATTTTAGTACAATGTTATGAAATTATGAAAGTTTTTTCTCCAAGTTTCACCTGTATAGCCTGTATATTTGATACTTGATGCAAGATGTTCATCCTCATTCTGGTGTGTTTCAGGGTATGGCTTTGAACTTGGAGGCTGACAATGTTGGTGTTGTAGTGTTTGGTAACGACAAGCTGATCAAGGAGGGAGACATCGTAAAGAGGACGGGTGCTATCGTGGACGTTCCTATTGGAGCTCACCTGCTAGGCAGAGTTGTAGATGCTCTGGGAAACCCAATTGATGGCAAGGTAATGTCCGCCAGCCAGACCTGCAAACTGCTATGCTTCGCGCGTAATTTGCTACGCTCAGATGAGTTTTTCTACGCTGTTACACTGATGTACACTAGATGAACAATGTCTATTTGAATGGTTGCTGACTGTTGGTTTTGTTTTCGTTGTTGTAGGGAGATCTGTCTGGCAAGAGGGCCCGAGTGGGCATCAAGGCCCCAGGTATCATTCCACGTACGTCTGTGAAGGAGCCCATGCAGACTGGTATCAAGGCTGTCGACAGTCTCGTGCCCATCGGCAGAGGACAGCGAGAACTCATCATTGGAGACAGGCAGACAGGGTACACTACAGTTACATACCTCAATAATTCAATGGCATGATTGCAGAATTAAATAATCCTGATTCAAATTATCTAGAATATCTCCCTGAATTGTTTGGTAATTGTCAAAAAGGAATGAGAGAAAAAAAAATTGCAATAGTTAATATTCATGTTGCGATGTAAACATTTGTTTTCATTTTCTGTCCAGCAAAACCGCCATTGCTGTGGATACTATCATCAACCAGCGTCGATTCAACGAGGGCTCTGATGAGAAGGCCAAGCTGTATTGTATCTATGTTGCCATTGGTCAGAAGAGATCTACCGTGGCTCAGCTTGTCAAGAGGCTAACTGATGCTGGTTGGTTGGAACATTATCTTGATTAAAATCAGATTATTTTTTACCACACATTGTTTACCAAATGGTTTCGCAATCTTCTTTATTGGTAACTTCTATGCATTTTGTTATTAAAATGGAGAATTGCAAACATTAACCGAAAATATGTGTAAT
Organism: Lepetodrilus schrolli; assembly: GCA_032361225.1. NCBI lineage: Eukaryota > Metazoa > Mollusca > Gastropoda > Lepetellida > Lepetodrilidae > Lepetodrilus > Lepetodrilus schrolli. Next base: position 11,684 of record JAUTBT010058700.1, on the reverse strand, counting down.
TTCAAAGGAAACTATGGATGTAAATAAAATTGAATCATTGCAAGAATAACATGGTACTTTTTTTTAAATGTGTAGTTTTAATACGATGTTTGATTTTTATATGTGAATGTACAATTTTGCCTGTTGTCCCTGCAGATGCCATGAAGTACACCATCGTGGTGAGTGCCACAGCTTCTGATGCTGCCCCACTGCAGTACCTTGCCCCATACTCCGGCTGTGCTATGGGAGAGTACTTCCGAGACAACGGCATGCACGCCCTCATCATCTACGACGATTTGTCAAAGCAGGTCAGTGAAAGCTTCATCGGTAATAGACTTGAATTGGGTTAGATTGTGTGTAATTTACCCACTATGATTTCGATATGATGGAATATTATGACTTTAATTTCATGGGCTTGTTCCACAGTATGATCGTAGCCCTACAAGAAAGGCAATTCCCATACCTATGCAGTCATTTGTGACTCTTAGTGCTGCGATTCTGTGGAATGGGTCCCAGTTGTACATGATATTCCTGATGACTGCTCAGTTGTCTGTGTATGCAGTAATGGTTAGTCCATGTAGTGACGTCCGCGTACTTCTCTGTTCAGGCCGTGGCCTACCGCCAGATGTCTCTGCTTCTGCGTCGTCCCCCCGGTCGTGAGGCCTACCCCGGCGATGTATTCTACCTTCACTCCCGTCTCCTGGAGAGAGCTGCCAAGATGAACGACACCCACCAGGGAGGCTCCCTCACCGCCCTCCCCGTCATCGAGACCCAGGCCGGCGACGTGTCCGCCTACATCCCCACTAACGTCATCTCCATCACAGACGGACAGATCTTCTTGGAGACTGAGCTCTTCTACAAGGGAATCCGACCAGCCATCAATGTCGGTCTGTCTGTCAGCAGAGTAGGATCTGCCGCCCAGACACGTGCCATGAAGCAGGTCAGTTGCCTGGAAATGCTGTTACAGGGATAGAAATTAACACTAGCTCGCTAGCCTGGGCCATTTCTCCCAATACTAAAGGTAACCTAAGGGCTATTAGAATATTTTGTTTGTTTGTGTAAACATTGTTATTTGTAGCACTATTAGGGCTAGTAAGTATTGAAGGTAAGTTTATATCTCTGCCATTACACAATTTTCCACACTGGGCACCCTTTTCATGAAGCTCTTGTATCCACTACAAAACTACAATTCTGATTCCATAGCAATCAAAACTGCTTTGAACATTGTTGTCTTGTACCTAGTATTTCATGCCTGAATAATGACATTGCGAAAACAATTGATAGAGAGTTGAATGCATTTGTTTACTATTGTACATCATGAATAGTTAAAACCAATAATAGAATTTAATTACCATAATATATTGCGAAGATGCTCCCCAAATCAAAAATAGTAGAAATCCGTTCCGAGTGAAAATACATTTGCCAATCAAGATGCACTGTCATACCTCGTGTTTCCATTACGGTATCTCAATGACTAGACATGCATAAATAGCATTTACACATTTTAACAACATTATTTCAACATTTATGTCAATTGTCGAATGGCCTACAAGCAAAATATCAATCTACAAGGCATGTGCTTTTTATAATCCGGAACAACTGCTCTCTTATGCTTAATTAATTTTGATGTGATTGATCGCCAATCGTCTTTTTGAAAAACAGCATTCTTAAATAGTTTATAGATCTACGAGTTAAAATTTATCAGCACTTAATTGACAAACAATATATCTCTCCAGCCAACTTTTCACCAAAGTCAGGAACACTGGAACACATGCTTTTAAATGGAAATGCACAGTTTGTATGTGCAGGAAACGTACTTCCTGATTTAAAAATCTATTTGCTGTCCGATCGTGAAATATGAACATAGCATTATTTAATTGTATTTTTATCTATGCATTCATAGTTATCAGCACTTAATTGACATTGACAAACACTATATCGCCAGCTCTTCACCGAGGTCGGGGCACTCATCAGGAATTAGGTTGTCATCCGCAATGCAGATGTGTGTATTGTTTTTGCATGGATTGGTGCATTCGAAAAAATGAACGTGTATGATTTTAGTGATGTTAACGGTCACATTGCAGGTGATGAAGTCTTGGTGAACTAACCACACATCAGTACATTTAGTTTTTTATAGCGATCTGAGGTTCAAAATGGCACTTGGTTTCAATCAAGTATTGAAATCTTTTTACAATCTTTTTCCTCAATAGTACGTACCCTTGTGTTGTGAGAGGTCAGTTTTGTGGGTTTAAAAAGTGTATTATACAACGAGAAATATGGTACTAGTTTGACAATATTTGTTAATTCTTCCACAGGTTGCCGGTTCCATGAAGCTGGAGTTGGCCCAGTACCGTGAGGTCGCTGCTTTCGCCCAGTTCGGCTCTGATTTGGACCAGTCCACACAGAACCTGCTGAACAGGGGAGTCCGCCTTACTGAGCTGCTGAAACAGGGACAGTATGGTAAGGACACTATTATCTGTGCTCATCCAACTGAATACTGTAAAACAATGAGTAGATGTAATGCAAGGTATCTTTAATGCAAGATTTCTTCACAAAGGCATTGGTAAGTTTTTCATCATTTCATGCTATTGTAAAAGCACGGTGTACACCCAAACTATAGTACAACCCTTCGGTGATAGGCAGGCCAGGCCCCGAGATTACAACACTATTGAATATAAACTAATATTCAACTCTAGGTTTTGTTCACCGAGCAATTAATTGTGCTCACAATATTTCGGGGTGTTGTGTCCAGGACCAGATGAATTTGAAAAGTGGTATATCCAATATCTATGGCTTGTTCTTTTAAGATTCCATAATACTCCATCAATCAGATTCTGTTATGCCTCTTGTCGTATTGAGTTGTTTGACACTATGCGAGATCTCCATTATCCCACTACTCATCTTGTGTTGTTTGGCACTACGTGAGATTTTTATGTTCTTGTTTCAGTTCCAATGGCCATTGAAGAACAAGTCTCTGTTATCTATGCTGGTGTCCGAGGTTATCTCGACAAGCTCGATCCCTCAAAGATCACCGAGTTCGAGGCCGAGTTTTTGAAACATCTGCGGAGTAGCCACCAGGAACTGTTGAAAACCATCGCCGTAGATGGACAGATCACCGACCAGTCAGACGAGAAACTTAAATCTGTTGTGATAAACTTTTTAGCTGGCTTCCAGTCGTAATTGTGTTGATACTAGGACTATGGGAATTACATGTATAGTAGCTACAGCTATGTGTATGTACTACAGAGTACCCAATGTGTGACTGAAGATGCGACCAGGACTATAAACAAGAAGTTTGGACATGTACAGTTGTCAAATCTGGTTGCATTGCAAATAAAATGCTAAAATACCATGTTTTTCTTCGTATTTTGTTGGTAAATTATTATTACCAACTACACCCACATCATGACACGGTTTCAACCTTGCACAATACAAATACAATGTAGAACTGCCAACCTTGGCCAATATGGTCAGTCGATATTTGACAAATAACGCTAATTTTGTGGCAAGTAAAAATGCAATAGGTTGTCGCAGAAATCAACAGCCTATGCACAAACGCTCTCGTGTGCAATCTCATTGAAACTCCTGTGAAATAAGAATTGAGGTATTAAAAATCTTTTATTGTATTTTAAAATCTGTTAATCCTCTCCATGCTGCAGGCAACTGGAGAATCCCTAAAGAGCATTACCTGTGCCTAATCTAGCGGGGAGAGGGTTAATGTATTCGACTTGTGAAAATAATTGAATGGCTGAACATTTGATGGAATAAGTATTTGGTGCAATGAATCGATTGTAAATGTATTGAAATATAAATAGCATGTATTGTACATATATATTCAAATTGCATCCAATAATTAAAGTGTGGAAAATCTCATTTGCCGTGGCCAGGTATTTGGTTTTGATAATGTTCTTGTATCCAGCTGCTGTAGCATTCATAAAAACAAAAATATTGGAAGTTATTTTATTAAAACACAGCCAACAAGCACTTGTTATTGCATCAACACATCAGTTAGGAACCACAGGCATTATGCCAAACACAACTCCAATATACAATACAGTGGTAATCTACACAAGTATAATATCCCTGGAACAAAAAACTTGATGATTCCATACAGTATCTTGATATTGTTACTTTACCATTGCTAATTTTATATTGTTACAAATAATGTTTTAATTCTTTAAAATAAAGTAATGTGGAAATTCAATAAATAAAAAATTTTTTATCGCATAATAATTTAGCATCACATTCATTGGCATTTAAAACAACTTTAGTGCAGGCAATAATCAGGGGAGCCCACTGTAGTTTTACTACAGAAGGTCCTGCTATCTGCCTACACCACTGCTACAACCCTTTCTTTGAAGTTGTTTCATAATTTGCAAATGAAACTGTCAACATTAATGATTATAGAAGAAGTGTAATATTTATATCACAAACAATTGCATAATGATGCCAATAGGCTCATAGTTTTACAGGATCATTATTGCTTCTGAATGTATTAATATAATAGTATGTTTTCATTATCACAGATTGGAATCGCCCGCCTTGGATAAACAAAGTCATGGTATTTATTCAAAATAAAAGCACATGAATAAATTAAGACTTAAAAAATTAAGAAATTATAATTAAAACTACTGGCTTAATTTGTGGTTACATGATAGAAACTGCATGACCCTTCAAATGGTATCAAATAAGTAAAATAAATAGGTAACATAAATATATCACAAACATGTACACATAATTATTATAAAAATTTATGACGTAGCTAAACTTTTGGTCATGCGAGGAATTTCAAGTACCATAATTTAGACGAGGTCTCGTTATTGTAAACAAATATTAATACCAGTACATAAAGATGCATTCCAATCTTGCAACCTTATACATTGAGTCATGCAATTTTGTACCTCGTATGAAATCTCATATTTCTTCTACAAGTCTAGCAATTCCATATTTTTTCACGAGTTGTGAAATTTGTATTACATCGATGCGCAGCGAATCGAGCAATCTCGTATTTCTTCAATGCAAGTCGGAATCGTGTTACATTATCTAATTTTCATATTTCATGTATTACTTTAAAGAGAGTCGAGCAGTCTCATATTTTTTCTACTCAAGCCAAGCAATTTCATATTTATTTCCTGCCTGCGAGTCGTACAATTTTGTATTAGATGGACGTGACCAGTCCTTCCCATGTGTTCAGTTGCAGAGTGATTTTACACAGCAAGCACTTAATGACTGATATGAGATACCACAGACACGAATAATATGTATGAGAAATTCAACACTGGAGAGGCAAAAAGTTTGTAAAATCTTTACAATAAATCCCTGAATGTTGCATACTCTTGGCTGAATGAGATTTGGTATGTATCGTACTATTAGGATATAAGATACAATACCAGTACTTCAAATGACATTGTGACATTGTGCACACAACAAACAACAAGGCTGAATGCCTGGTGCTATTAATTAATACATCAAATTCTAAACAATTGCCTATTTCAATAAATGGATATTGTCTTTTGGGTGAGAATAATTAAATATTGCACTAACATACACAGTATTTTATTAATCACTAATGAAAGATCAATTTTTAATACTTCCAGACATTAAAAATAACCCCCTCCCAGCCCCCATTTTCTTATAGTCAATTATATTAAATAGAAAACTCATAACGAATTGAAAGCAAAAATTCATCCGAGATGGGAGTAAGCTAACATTCAACATTTGTACATGACTAACACTGGAAACTTTGTTGATTCGGTACATGATATGTCGAAACAGTTAATTATGTAACAATGGGTACAATGTGGACTACTATTCAGTGAAAAATGAGTGAAATTATGGTGCATCCAAAAACAAATCCTAAACATCAACTTATATAATCAATCGTAGAAAAAATATTGTGAATATATAATAGCACATCATACACGGGACAAAACAAATAAAACAAGACAAAACAAGCATCAGATAAATAATTTAACCTTTTAAACAAACAAGGGAATAAATAAATACATCTGCCATATATTTCTTTCTTTGGACAAGACTAAACATTTGAATATACATGCCATTGTGAATTATGAGATATGTGACGTCTGGATGTCCCTAATTAAATGCCAACTTCTTTAACTGAGTAATGTCCTAAGGGTGTCCTTAGTTATTTTTGTGTTTCTCATTTCCCAGAGGACAACATGTCAAAACTGCTTATTGATTTAAATCTTCATACGAGTTTTGCTTGGTTGCATTGGAGTTTAAAGCTATATTCCAAAATACTTGCAACTCGTATGTGTATATGTATATGTATGGCTGTCTTGTCTGCTTGTAGCCTACTAGTCCAGAACAACAACTACCATCTTTTAACATCCATCTCATGAGGGGAGGTTTCTTAAATCTAAATTTATCTTTAATAATAGTGACTGATTCCAAGTCATCTGAGACTACATTTATTTACAAAATCTTACATACAATGTAATTAACTGTCTCACTACATAAACTAATTAGTAGAAGGCAATCCTATATCGCAATACGGAAATAAATTTAGCCAAGAGTTGCTTCCATTGCAGGCTTAACTGTCAAATATATATTATTTTGACTCGTTTTCAAAACACGTTTTTAATTTGTAAAATTTTACACACAAAAATTCAAGAAGCTGCTTACAAATACAGATGGGCGGCAGGCATTTCAGGATTTAAAAAAAAAAAAATTCTTATTTTTCCAGCGGGAGAGAAATGTGGTGGGAGATGATAAACACAAATATAACTAAAGATGCCCTAATCCTGCATTTAAATAAGCCAGTGTGATGTTCTACACAATGATATGTTTTATGTATTATACATTTAAGTGTCTGAATAATTAATTATGTCATTGGAATTTTTAACATCATTCTGACCAGAACCATATATTTTATATATCAATATTGGATGGTTGAAATATTTCCAGGATTTCAAAAATAATTATGAAATCCCACAACTTAAAAATATTGATTCATGGCAATCTGTATATAAGGTGCATGAACATACCTTTTAGCCTTAGCATGCTGTTTCATGCCATGTAATAACAAACCAACATATGTGGTCTATAGATAGCATAACTGTTACATTGACTTTCACTGCACAACTTCATTAGCTAGTAACCAATACAGTTAAAGAGTCGCCTCCACTAACTTTCAAGTGCATTTTCATCCCAAAGTTTACTTTATAACCAAAATGTTGTTTTCAATACAAAAATGGGGGAAAACAGTAGACAATTCACTCCGGCAATACCAGCACTTGTTGGGACCAAGATAATATGCCGGTTTTGAAAGAGTGCCGGGTTGGTCAGTTTATCAAGACTTCCGTTGAACTTGGCTCATCGTCATATGTGACTCGCAGTTCAATCTTTTGTGCTAACAACAGTTCAACATAGTTACATTTTGCTGGTCGCTCTGCCATGATGATAAATTGATACCAGAAGTCTAGCACAATATGAAAAAAATACCTACAAATGTGTATTTTAAATTCTTCAACAAGGTGTCATTAACCCTTAATTGGTAAGATCAATCCGATCAAGTTAAGGCGCCCACATTACCAATTTCCCGATTTACCCATCACTGCTTTTTGCCTATATCTACATTTAACTCAAAGAAGAGTTATTGCAATTTAGTGAATAGCCATGGTATACATAGTAATCCCATTGAGCAGCTGTGCAAGTCATCTTCAACTAAAAGACACGCGACCAGGATAGCCAATTAAATGGCAGCCAATATAATGATTACTTATTTTAATTATATTAATAATTTTCTCAATGATGAGCAATTCAGTGGGTATACCATATAGGCCTATAGTAATCCAATTGATCAACTTTGTACAGTGATTGTGACCGCTAACTACATGGCAGTTTTCATAATTCGACTCCTCGGCCGGTTTATACAAGCTAAATTAGTAGTAGAATAACGCATCCGATCCTCTTTCATGATGCCGGAATACGGAATAGAGAGATGCAGGTTTATTGAAACATTAACTAATGTTAAATGCATTGTCACTGGCTGGGACTTTGAAGTTATGCCGATATACGCAGATTGCCGGAGTGCAAAGATGCCGGTAATGACAGAGTGCACTGTATCGAGATATTCTTCATATCTGACTGATTGAAATATTTCCACCCTATTACACGGTAGTACACATGTCCACTGAAGATAATATCATTCTGGTTGCACAAGACTCGGTGCAAAACAATCCATATTGCCACATTTTAACATGATAAAAAGGAAATGTAATATTGCCACCAAGGTACAAGATGAATAAAGATGAATTCCACACTAGACAGTGGTTAGAGATAGGGATTGAGATACATGACAGCAAGGTGACATGCTGTCCACCGTAACCATGACAATCACTGTGACCTATTCTGAACATTTCTATCAGCTGCATAACAAGTGCTAATCTTTGAATGTCGGATATGGAAACGACATTGTGTATTTTCAAGATAGTTAAACCATTTAACTTTGAACCATGCATACCTCTATTCTAAGGTCAAGGCCACAGCAAGGTCATCATGTTTGCGATACCAGTATATTTGATAATTGCAAGATATACATTTGGTCCCAAAATTAAAACTAAGATAGCTAAGACTGACAATCTAACATAGTAAATTAAATTTCAAATTGGCAATCATTTTGGAATTTGTGAATCGATGCTCCATAAATATTTGAATTAAATGAAACTGTTTAGGGATGCGATCCATGAACTGTATAATAAGGTCTTGTAACATATTCTAAAATACTGTTTAAAGGTACCCTGGCCCGTAGTCAGAATGGAAATGTTACTTTCTTTAGAATGATTGCGAAAACTGAATCATCAGCCAATCCAATCCAATAAGAAACAATCTGAACAAGACAGCCCTCAAAAACATTGCAATAATAAGCCAGCTCAGAGTTTTGAATACACACAGAATACTGTCCGAGTCATTGGAGTACTAATAATGCATGTTTATCATTTAGTTTGCATTGCATGTTTGTTAAAACTACTGTAAAGTATTCTGGTCATTTTGATAAGGATTTTAATAGCATTATACTATACAATAATGTGCTTTCACCTTTGACACTCACGTGCGTATTCTGCGCCTATTTGAAACTCTGAACTGGCTTATACATACCTTGAATGATTGTGATCTTCAGTTATTTCAATTTTCACTTTCCATATTGATTTTTTTTAAATTATGAAAACTAAATATACATGAAAATTTTGCGTAACTACAAGAATTACAAGGATTTGTGGGATCTGACAAATAATGTAGGTTAACATCGCCTCAGGCACCTAGTTAGTAACTAACTACTTGACCCAGGTCGAACATAGTCGCCATGTCTCAACACCCTGGATGATGCTGTAATGTTGTAAACAATCTCCAAGGAGGCTGAAAAATATATTATCATGACCTCTACACTCAACAATGAGGTTACACACTTGCACACTAATTTTCTAGTGTGCATACAAGATTTTCACTTCCTTGTGCAGCAATGTTTTTCCTAATCACATAGTGACATGAAATTTAACAATAAATAGACAAAAGATTACTTAGCAGCATGGTAGTTTAACTACATTTATCAAACATGTATAACATTATCCAATATACCATGACTGCTGTAGTTGAACTTTGATTTTGTTCATTGATAAAATTTGATACCCATCATTGTCATAAAGAATTTGTTGAGTAGTTCCACAAAAAAAATGTATAAAGTTAGACCGTATTATGCCAAAGTCTCAAATTTCCTGATGTTCATAATCTTGTCACAAAATAGAATATTTAATAATTTGCAAATATAATAATAATGAAAATAGTCTATTGATATAGATTGCATTAGCTCCATGGATGGGGCATGCTTGAAGTGCATATCACAAATTTCCTCAGAACAAAACTTCTGAACAGATCTATTACAAGGATCAATGTCAGACTCTTAAATAATACAGGGTAAATAACAAAACAAAGAACTTATTATAATGACTAGGTAAACAGGCCACTGTGGTTTATGTCAGTACAACTAACAAACTAACACTTCAATATCAAAACGGTTAGTAATAAATATACATAATTATTTTAATAACATGTTGTACAAAACAGTCCGATAATGTTAGAGCAGAAACTAACAAATTCTGCTATCATAATTTCGAATTTCAAAATCACAAATACACTTGATTGAAAAACTTAGGACAAGCAATAATTTTTGGTTACTTTTAGCCTAAACATTGAGACCCTACCTGAAGATGAAAACAGCACTATTAATAATTAACACTAACAGCATTAAATATAAAAATCAATTTTACAAATATTAGTTGATTAGTCAACAGTTGATACAAATTTCCATATCCTTTTCAAAAATTATTGTTTCGATCTTCATAAATTCACAATGTTCTTAAGAACAATGAAAATGTCAGGAAACATGGGAAGAATTAACAGAAAGAACCTTATTTGTGCAATATGAACATGTCTATAACTGCAAGACAAAATCTCAAATATCTGAACATCTCAAATATCTGAACATCTCAAATATCTGAACATCTCAAATATCTGAATATCTCAAACATCTTCATATAATATCTGAATGTGCCAAACACTTGACATTTCAAACATCTCATAAATCTTAACATCACAAATATTTGAACATATCAAACATCTGAACATGAAATGACAAAGTCTCTCTCCCTCATGAATGGCGAGTCCTGTTTCTTTTGAAAATGTTCATCTGGCTGAAGAATGACCTCATTCGTCTCAGTCGGTTTTTCTTGCGGTTGACTTTTTGCAGAGTCTCTGCCGCTTCCTTTTCCTTCCGGCGAATCTCTCGGACCAGTCCGTGGAAGACATCATCCACACGCTGCCGCAACACCGCCGATGTCTCATAGAACGGGCAGCCTAGCTGTCTAGCCAATGCCACACCATCTTCTGTCGTCACCTGTCGTGATGATCCGTTAATGTAATTTTCATAAAAATGTGATGATCTTTAAATTCCATTGTTCCGAAATAGGATAGATATATTGGAAATTACCCATGATGTTTAATAGGTCATGATATATAGATACATTATTAATGTATTATTGTATATATGGGCCAGTGGCCTTACATGCAATAAAGAATTGGGAATTTCAATAAACACTAACTGTGGGTAGCATATTGTACAGAGCCAAAGGTCCCAAGTTTAAACCCACAATGGGGATCTACAGAAGTTACCTACAGTGAACCCTCGGTATACCACTACTTTATGGGTCCACCAAGTACCCTGCGCGTTATTGCATATAGTGTTATATGGATATAATGAATAGTTGATGACAGTGTACAACACTTCAAGCCAAAGGCAACAATGAGTTGAAGAAATCCTAATAAGACATCGTTTTACATCACTAGCCATGGAAAGTATACACACACTAGTATCAGTTTACATCACAGTGATGTATTAATTTCAGCTAGTCCCATTTTTTTAAAACCACTCACGGCAGCCCGCCCAATATTTTAGACTTAAAAATGGGGTCCATGGTTGACCACAAGGTTTAACCAAATCCGCAATGCAATGAAGGGCGTTATGTTGGGGGTTCAATAGATCTAATGTAATCTCAGAACTCTAGCAGTACAGTTATTATCCTTGATTCTTCCATATCGGCTGGTTTTTTAATTGGGGTTTTAAGTCACTTTCAAGATTCTTTCACTTATATCACAACTTGTCAGTTTAGGGCAGGAGGAAACCCGCA
>JAUTBT010058689.1:0-14997 GCA_032361225.1 Lepetodrilus schrolli | reverse complement strand
TAATGTTGCAGGGATGAGAGAGGACATATTTATATTGATTTCATTTCTTATCCTTATCTGTGGACTATCAGACCTCCCAAAGGACGATAATGAAAAATAAATTCATACGATTTTTAAAAGATGAACATGCTTGGGATGAGTTTCAAGCCAACTTCAAAAAGCAGTGGGAGGAGGAATGGGATGTTGATTCTTTTTTAGGTGCCCTAGAAAAAGAGTTTTATGGAGGGCTACGTCCAGAGTATACGTGTGTCCCCTATATAGAGTCAGCTTTCCTTTTAGATGAGACTGTAGAAGGAAGTCGTTTTTGGGAAAGATTGAGTGACAAGTGGGAAATAAAGTGTACCACCTCCTAGAATACAATGACAAAGGCAAAGCGGTGAAGGTGGTGTGGTCTTCTGAGAGTTTGGAAGAGGTACGTGAGAAGATGAGAGAGCATGAGGAAGATCATGTTGTTTATAGATTTGGAATTGCGAAGGATGTGTGATGAAAAAACCAATATTTCAGTTTAGTAATGTTGTGGTTGTAGATGACAATCAAATAGGCGTTATAGTTAAGACTTGGGGTGCAAGTAAAAATAGAGGTATACATTATGAGGTATATGTCAGGTCTTATAATAGGATCCGCGAATATGATGAGTGTGACATTCGTCATCTAGTCTACGATAAAGAAGTGTACCAATAATGGGCATCAAAGAAGAAAGCAAAAATAGTCTGAAAGAGTCTGCGGACATTGTGGACATTATCGGTGATGCTATGGAGCTTAAGAAGGCTGGGGCTAACTGGAAGGGGTGTTGTCCTTTTCATGGAGAGAAGACACCTTCCTTTGTGGTGAGTCCTAGTAAGCAAATATATCACTGTTTTGGGTGTTCTGTGGGTGGTGATGTGTTTAAGTTCTTTCAGGAATTGCAGAAGCTTAGTTTTGTAGAGGCTGTGGAAGAGGTGGCGAAGCGTTGTAACTTTACTTTGGAGTATGACAGCAACGGAAGCAGAGGTAAGGACTATGGTCGTACGCTTGATGCTGTGGCTGGTTACTTCGTGTCTAGCCTTAGAGAGAGTGATAAGAAGTATTTGAAGGGTAGAGGGCTTAGTGCTAAGAGCATACGTGACTGGGGGCTTGGCTATGCACCGCGAAGTCCTGAACAGAGTAAGGCTTTTGATGGTTTGCTACTTCCTAAAGATGAGTTGATGGAGCTACAGATACTCAGAGAGGGTGAGCGTGGGGTGTATGCACACTTTACGGACAGGGTGATGTTTACTATACGTGACCACCGTGGAAAGGTAGTGGGATGGTCTGGGCGTTCGCTCAAAGAGGAGATAAAGGCTAAGTATGTGAACTCTATGGATTCCAAGGTGTTTAACAAGTCGGCTTTGCTTTATGGCTTTGACCGGGCGAAAGATGAGATATATAAAAAGAAGTTTGTCATCATCATGGAAGGACAGCTGGATGTGATAATGTCCCATCAAGCCAAGATAGGTACTGCGGTGGCTGCACAGGGTACGGCACTGACAGAGCAAAACTTGCCAATGCTTAAAAAGACGGGTGCCAAGGTAGTACTGGCGTATGATGGAGACAAGGCAGGACGTGCTGCAGCACTTAGAGGTGCAACGCTTTTAAGTACACATGGCTTTAGTGGTGGAGTGGTGCTGTTTCCTGAGGGTGAAGACCCTGCTAGTATGATAGCCGAGGGTAGAGAAGACGAGGTGAAAAAGCTTCTGATGCGTTCTGAGCCTTTGGTGCATTATGTGGTGCGTTCGATAGCTGGTGGGTACAAACTGAGTGACCCATATGCTAAAGATGAGGCACTAAAGGCGTGCGTGCATTACCTTAATACCTTGGGTAATGCAATGGTGGCTAGCGAGTATGTGGGCTTTGTGGCTGGTGTGCTGGGTGTGGATGCTCAGTATGTACGGCTGGATGGTGCGAGTGTACCCCCACCGTCTGCACAGGTGCAAGTGAGTAGCAAGGTGACGGCTGAGGAGTTGTTGCTTTATACGATGTATGAGAAGCCTCACTTTGTAGATGTGGCGGTGAACGTCTGTGATGATGAAGCGTGGAGTGACAGAGCTAAGTACACGGCACTACTAGAGGAGAAGCAGAGTGAGGAGATGTTCGCGTCCGTCTTACTAAAAGAAAATGTGTGTGTACTAGACGAAAGGCAGTTTGCCGAGGCTTTGCGGGTGAAGCAAAGACAGTACTTAACGGCTCTGAAAAAAGAGCTACAGGGTAGAGGTGCTGGGATAGATGAGATCTTGGCTGTGAATGATAGAATGAAAAGGGTTTGAGATGCAAAACACAGCTAGAGAGATAGATGAGAGTATTAAAGACATCTTGTCTCGTTTTATTGCAAGTGGGAAGCATACGTCTAAAGATATGGCTACACAGTTACGGGTGAATCATGCGTCGTATTATACGGCTTTGGTACGTGGGCGTGTGTTTTATGCTGAGATATTGGACTGGTGCAGACGTACCGGGGTGGAGCCTATGGGGTTGTTTTATGGGAAGGAGAGTGCATGAATGCTGCTTATGTTTTAGGAGTGTTGTTTGTTATGGCACTTTTATATATAGCTGAAACGTATGATAATTAAGGAAATAGAGCGATAAAAAACTTAAGAACATGGGGTATTAGGGTTTTAAATTTTTTAGCAAAATAAAATAGAAAGAGAGGTAAGAAAAGATGAGAAAACTACTATACATAGACACAGAGACGACGGGGCTTGATGCTGAGACGAATGCACTTACGCAGATAGCGTGCATCGTGGTGATAGATGGTGAGGAGGTAGATAGGTTGGTGTTGGACATTAACCCTTTTACTTACCCTTATCCTGCGGTTATAGATGACAAGGCTTTGGGGGTAACGGGCAAGACAAAAGAAGAGGTGCAAACGTACCCAGACCAGAGGGTGCAGTGTCATAAGTGGGTGGCGTTTATGGAGAAGCATATAGACATCGATGATAAGAAAGATGTGTTTCAGTTCATAGGGTACAACACTCCTTTTGACATAGGCTTTGTGAAGAACTGGCTGAAGATAAACGGACTGTATTTTAACAACTTCTTTAGCTACAAAGATATAGATGTCTTTGCCTTGGTAAAACACATGAGACTTTGGGGCATGCTGGACGGGTGTAAGAATGACAAGCTAGGTACAGTATGTGAACACTTCGGCGTAGAGCTGGATGCACACGATGCTATGAATGACATAGTGGCTACGAGGGAGTTGTATAAGAAGCTATTAGAGCATCTTGTTTGTATGGATATCCAAGGGTTTTTTGGTGCGATAGAATATGTGTAGGTAACGTAAACACTCATATTTACTGTTTGCGTTAGATTGTGGTAAAATGCTTTAGTTGAAATAACAAAAGTCTCTTCTATGGAGGTGTAGCTCAGAGGTAGAGCGCTCAAGCGAGGTGAAACGATGGTGCACTGGATAGAAGCCTCATTTGTGAGAGTGGTCGAAGGTTCGATTCCTTCCACCTCCTCAGAGGAGATTTTTGTAATTATGTAAAGGAGATGATTGGATGAGGAAGTTTGTTTTTTTTGTTTTGTTGAGTGTGTCTTTTTCTTTTGCAGAGACAATAACTGAGAATAAGTTTTTAGAGGCGTTATCTTGTAGTGCTACTAGATACAGTGATATATTAGACAAGGTTGAACAATCGCTCATGAAAAGCAACTCAACTTCCTCTGTAAAAACAGTAGCTATAAAAATGAAGATTATTTCAGGAGCAAGACGATATTGTGACTGGATAGTGAAAACGGCAGATAATATTGCTTATGCCAACAGGAGTTCAAAAAACACTGATAAAACCATAATGTGGGTTGATTTGGCAGACAAAATGACATATCTAATGGCTACGCATATGCAGGATATAAGAACAAGCAATCAAGGGCTAAAAGATAATTTGTTTGAATTATATGCAGATTGGGAACTTTTTTATAGACCTATTACTTTTGAATTTGTAAAGGCTTCTCATTTGGGGACGAATGTTATTTCTGGTGAGTCTTATAGGACTATTGACTCATGCTATGGGCAGCAGAACATCATGGATTTTATTCGCAACAATAACAAAAAGAAAGGTACTAAATGAAACAAAACATAGTAAAACAAACAGCTAAAGAGCTGGGAATGACTTATAAAGAGTTAGCTGAAGCGATAGGTGTTGCAGAGGGAACATTGACAAATTCTGCATCAACAGGAAAGGTTAGTACCCAAACAGAGAAAAGCTTAATCCTTCTACTTGAAAACCATAATTACAAAAAAGATTTTAAAGTGCTGAAGGAGTTTAAGAAACTAATAGATAATTAGTTTTATTACAGGAAACCTAACGTATAATTATAAATAAGCTTGACAAACTAATAATAAATTAGATATAGTTCTTTAATCCTAACAATAAATTAGGAATTCAACTAAAGGACTAATAATGAAAACATTTGATAACGTAGTAGTAGAGTTAGAAGGTAATAGCTATTTTGATGGTGCTGTAACCAGTAGAACAGTAAACTTTGCAGATGGAAGTAAAAAAACTTTAGGGTTTATGCTCCCAGGTGAGTATGAGTTTGGTACGGCTGCTGCTGAACTGATGGAGATTACTTCTGGTGAGTTAGATGTGAAACTTCCAGAGTCAAATGAGTGGATAAATATTAAAGGGGGAGAGTCTTTTAATGTCCCTGCAAACGCTAAGTTTCAAGTGAATGTAAAGGGCATTGTTGATTATTGTTGTTCTTATTTATAATTTAAAATATCTTTAAGTTCCGTTTCACGTTTAGTACACAATAAGGTATTATACTTGCAACATGAAAGTCATGGAGGCTTCCCCTCCCTCCCTTTTGCCTCTGTGGCTTTCTAGGTAACTTTTTACAATTTTTCATCTAGGTTTCCCTACCTACGATGTTCTCCTTTTAAATTATAGATTAGATAAAAGTTACCTACCTATTTGAACAGTCAAATGGGTGTAAGTAAATGTTTAAAGATCAATTTCCCCAACCATGCATACGTTTTGCCGTAATCACATCATAGTGTTTAAAAATATTATCAATGATAGTGACTGAAACATAATATTGCTCTTCTAATATGTTTCGCCATTCATCACGTTCGATATAACTTGATTTTGAGATAAAAAGAATTACATTCCCTCCTGTACGGATAATAGGGTAACATTTTTCTAAAAATTCAGCTTTATTTTTATCGGTAAAATCCAAGGTAGAGATGAGGTAGTCATATTCAATGGCTTGCATAAGGTAACGTGGGCGCCGTAGATTAAAATGCATTGTATGTACTTGGGGTTGTTCTGAAAAAGTCTCTGTCGCTTCTGCAAAGTATGCAGAATCTGTACAGTAGATGTAGTAGTCATTATTATATTCTTTACAAAGTGCGGCAAGACTTTCATTGAGGATGGAACTGTTTTCACAAAAATGTACGATGCGTTGTGCAGGCTTTTTTGTATTACTTGAAGCAGTTGCGCTACTTCTTCTTGGTCTAAGTTTTTCATAAGTTATTTTAGCCAAAAAATCAGCGAAAATGAGTATAATGTTTTCAAATAATTGATGAAATAATCCAGAAGGTAGCAAATGGAACGTAAAAAGATTTATAACCCAGAATCGGAAGAAACAACAAACGAACGTAAGATATTTGGGGGTAATCCCACAGGGATTTTCTAACTTAATGATATTAAGTACCAATGGGCGTATAATCTTTGGGAGATGATGTTAAACAATACATGGTTTCCTAAAGAGGTAGATATGACAAGAGATGTCAATGACTATAAACACCTCACCTCTGCAGAAAAAGATGCGTATGATAAAGTCTTGGCGCAGCTTATCTTTATGGACTCTCTACAGACAAATAACATTATTGATAACTTAAATCCGTTTATTACTTCACCAGAAGTAAACCTTATTTTGGTACGTCAAGCCTTTGAAGAGGCGTTGCACTCTCAAAGTTATGCAGTCATGGTAGACAGTATCTCGACAAACTCACAAGAGATTTATGAGCTTTGGAGAAGAGACATGAAGCTTAAGACAAAAAATGATGCCATTGCCAAAGTGTATGAAGAGTTGTCTACAAATCCAAGTGATACCAATATCGTTAAAGCGATGTTTGCCAACCAAATTTTGGAAGGTATTTATTTTTACTCTGGATTTGCCTATCTGTATACGCTTGCTCGTTCTGACAAAATGCTTGGAACAGCACAGATGATACGTTTCATTCAAAGAGATGAGGTGACACACTTGTTACTCTTCCAAAACATGATTAACTCAACCAAAAAAGAGCGTCCAGAGCTCTTTACCAAAGAGCTTGAAGAAGAGGTCTATCAGATGTTTAGAGATGCTGTAAAGCTTGAGTGTGAATGGGGTGCGTACATCACGCAAGGACAAATACTTGGACTTACCGATGAAATCATTGAACAATATATTCAGCACCTTGCAGATAAAAGACTGCATGCGGTAGGGATGGAAAGACTTTATAATGTGGAACATCCTATTAAATGGGTAGATAACTTCTCTCAATTTAATGACCAAAAAACAAACTTCTTTGAAGGTAATGTGACCAATTACTCTAAAGGAAGTCTGGATTTAGACGACTTTTAGGATGCTAGCAAAACCTAAAACACTCGAAGTTGTAGCCTTACAACTTCCTACCCATAAACGCTATCAAGAAAACTTCGATACTTTGTTGGAGCATTTAGCGACACATCATGATAAGCATATCGTTGTTGTGCCAGAAGTTTTTTTGACAGCGTTTGATTATGAACATATGACAACCGCAGCAAAATTTTCAGCCAGCGCACTCAAACAGCTTAAAAAAGAGGTAGATGAACAGATTGTTGTCATCACGCTTATTCTTGAAGATGGGGATGACTTTGTTAACCAAGCCGTGGTCATACACAAACATAAGGTAATCCATAGACAAAACAAAGTGAAGCTTTTTAAACTAGGGGATGAAGACCTCTATTTCCGTGCAGGGAAAAAGAAAAAAGTACAACCTTTTATGATTGAAGGGGTGAAGTATGCTTTACTCATCTGTTTTGAGTTACGCTTTAAAGAGTTGTGGGAACAAGTAGAAGGTGCAGATGTAGTACTTTTGCCTTCTCGTTGGGGCAAAGCACGTAAAGCACATTTAGAGATACTTGCACGTGCTTTGGCTGTGATGAATCAATGTTATGTCATTATAGCAAATTCAGCCGATGCTGATATGGCAAGTTCATCAGCTATCATCTCTCCTACAGGAGATGTCACTATGGATGATAGACTTGATGCCATAGAAACTACCATAGACTTTAGAGAAATCAAGAAAATGCGTCGCTATATAGTGATGGATTAAGGAATCAAATGATAAAAATGAAATGGATATGGGGTCTGTTTTTGGGCTTAACCTACGTAGGTGCACTTGAATTAACTCCAGAGATAACTGTGCAGATTGAAGATTGTCAAAAGGGACATGTGCTGAGTTGTTATGAAGCGGGCGTGGCATTGAGTACAGGAAAAAATGCCCAAGATCAAGAAAAAAAGGCTTTAGGATTAGACTATATCTGTAGAGCATGTAAATATGGAGAAAACAAATCCTGTGATGCCATGGGTGAAAACTATTTTAAAGACAAGCATTATGGCGCAGCTAAACCTTACTTTGAAGCGTCATGTGAACGTGGTGTTGTTACTGCCTGTTCAGCTTTGGGAACTATCTACAGAGACGGCATGGATACACGACAAGATGATGAGAAGTCTCGTATCTATTATGAAAAGGCCTGTGCTTTAGAAGACAAGAATGCCTGTATTAATTTAGCGATTATTTATAGGGGTGGTTTTGGTGTTGATATGAACCGAAGCATGGAAAAAGCGTATTATAAAAAAGCGTGTGATGCAGGGAGTGATGTAGGGTGTAAGAGCTTTACACGAATGGATAATAAAGATAAAGGTATAGAAGAACCTAGTTTATGGGAGAAAGTAAAAAGCCTCTTTAACTAGATTTTAGATAGAATGCCTGCATTATTAGGGGTTGGGATAGTATAGACGATGATAAAAGCTAGAAACAGACAGAATCTTGTAAACGAAATAGAAAAACATTTTTCATTAGATGCACATGTAAAAGAGGCTTTTTTAGCCGTTGACAGAGAGATTTTTGTACAGAATGAATTTAAACACCTATCGTATGCCCTAGAAGCCTTACCCCTCGCAGCAAGTCAATATATCTCTTCTCCGCTCACTGTTGCCAAAATGACACAACACCTTGAACTAAAAGGTGTGGACTCTGTACTTGAGATAGGATGTGGTTCAGGGTACCAAGCAGCCATACTCTCTAAAATATGTCGTCGTGTTTTTACCATAGAGCGTATTGACGAACTGCTTAAAGAAGCAAAAAACCGTTTTTCTCAACATGAAATGCACAATATTATTACCCGTTTTGATGATGGACAGCGCGGCTGGAAACAGTATGCTCCTTTTGAACGTATCCTTTTTTCTGCTACGGCAAAAGAGATACCTGAGGTACTGTTTGAACAACTTGCAGAGGGTGGGATACTCATCGCCCCAGTAGAAGAGACAGAAAATTATCATATTATTACACGTTACTATAAGAAAAAGGGTCGCATCACATCTGAGACGATAGAACAGTGTTTATTCGTTCCCGTCTTAGATGGCACCCAAAAGTAAATTAGCAGACATAATCATTCCTAAATCACATATAAAATCTTCATCAAATAGGTATCCAACTACGGTTTTTTAAAACATTTTTAAACGAAAGTATGAGGATTACTCTATCTTTTGTGCTGTAGCTACTGTAAACCTTTCATCAAATTTATGTTACACTCTACAAATTTTGTAAATCATATAAATAGATAGGGAATAAGTATGGAAAAACTAATGAAACCTGCGGAGTATGCTAAAGAACTTGGCATCTCACGTCAGGCGGTTTATGCGAAAATTAAAAGAGGGATATTGACTTCTAAAAATGTAGATGGAAAACTTTACATTGTGGTTGACAAAGTGACGAAGAAAGAGACAGCGTCATCTAAAACAAGCACGCGTAAACCTACAGAAGAAACGACAATCCAAAAAGACTATAAAGCACTTCTTCAAGCCAAAGATGAAACGATTGCAGTGCTTAAAGAGACAGTGGTTGACTTGAAAGAGTCTAACAAACAAATCTCAACGACACTACGAGGGGAGATAGACCTTCTTAAAGATGCATTTCATGAGATGCGCACACTCTATGTTCGTCAACTAGAACATAAAAGTGTAGCAGAGGAAGATGCCATTGACGTACATACAGAAGAGAGCTCAAGAGAAGAAAAGATACATTGGATAGGGCTTAAAAAGTTCTTTAAAAAACATAAAATTGTGAAAGAGAAGCATCAAGAAAAAGTGATTAAACGTTTAAGTAAAGCGTTTAAAAAAGATGATGAACGTTTAGCCAATATAGACGGAAAACTAAAACTCAATGCGGATGCTACATATAAGGATATCGTAAAATAATGCAACTAATAAAAGATTTTTCAAAAGAGTATAGTCTCTTTTTAGCCATTATCGCCTACTTTGGCATCACTCATTTTGAACATACTTTGGTGCACACAACTATGGGAAACCTACTCGGATTTGGTATTTTATTTGTGGTTATTATTTATTCTTCGATGTCAGTAGCACATCATGCAGAGATGCTTGCAGAGAAATTTGGTGAGCCTTATGGGACACTGATATTGACTATCTCTGCAGTGATTGTAGAGATAGTCATCATTGTCATTATGATGATGCATGCTCAGAGCCCAACCTTAGCACGAGATACCATATATTCAGCAATCATGCTTGATATTAACGGTTTACTTGGCATTGCAGCAATTATTGGTGGTATTAAGTACGGGGAACAACCCTACAATGTAGATTCGTCTAACTCCTACCTCTCTATGCTTCTTGTGGCGATTGGTATTGCGATGGTGTTACCACATTTTGTAGATGTAGCACACCATGATATGTTCAATATGTTTAATGTAGTAATGTTTATTTTGCTTTATGTGGTATTTACACGTATTCAACTTACGTCACACAAGTACTTTTTTGAACATGAAATAGCAGAAGAAAAATGTGAGGAGAGTGAACACTGTGAACCACATGCAGAGATAAATGCTTGGTATCATGCGTTTAATCTCATTCTTTCTATTGTCATCATCGGTATGCTTGCAGAGATACTCTCTATTTTTATGGGTAATACCTTAGAGACATTTGAACTTCCTATGGCTATTGGGGCGGTAGGTGTTGCCGTTATCTCTGCAGCCCCAGAGCTCATTACTGCAGTACGAGCAGCAGTAGACAACCGCATGCAAACAGTCATCAACATCGCCCTTGGGGCATCGCTGGCAACCATTTTGTTGACCATCCCTGCGGTGATACTGGTCTCACGCTACTACGGCTTAGAGCTTAACCTCTCTTTAACACCTATTCAAGGTGCTATGCTTGGACTTACGTTATTGTTAAGTATTGTCAACTTTAGTGACGGTGAGACCAATGTGCTTGAAGGTTTCTTGCACTTTATCTTGTTTATTGTCTTTGCGTTTTTGTTGTTTGTTTAGGTAGATAAAGAGAGGTATCTTGTTTTGTATTAGAATAAAGCTAAGTTTAATGGTTTATAGGATTTAAGAAATGAAGCGTATTAAAATAATATTACTTATTATTACAAGCATTAGTATTGTTTCATGTTCTAAAAAAAACAATACATCTACGGTCATTATCTACACCTCTGTAGATCAAGTCTACTCATCTCAAATATTTAAAGATTTTGAGAAACAAACAGGCATTAAAGTTTTGGCAGTTTATGATACTGAAGCTTCTAAAGCAGTAGGACTAGAAAAGCGTTTGTTGATGGAGAAATCACATCCAAGAGCAGATATATTTTGGAATTCAGAGCCTATACGTACAACACGACTTGCAAAACAAGATCTCTTCAAACCCTACAAAAAATTTTCTACCAAAAACTATCAAAGTAAAATGTATTATGATGCTAATTATAGATGGTTCGGCATAGGCAAAAGAGATCGTGTCATTATTGTAAATACACAGCAAGTACATAAAGATGCATACCCTAAGTTATTACAAACATTATGGTCAAAAGAGTATCAGGGCAAAGTAGCTATATCATCACCCTACATAGGTACAGCTGCTACACATTTTGCAGCACTTTACCATAGACTTGGTGAGACAAATTTTAAACACCTACTTGAACAAATAAAAGCATCGAAGGTAACATATCTTGCAGGAAACTCTGTAGTAAAAGATGTTGTAGGTGAGGGGAAATATCCTATAGGTTTAGTAGATAGCGATGATGCCCTTGCAGGCATTCAAGCAGGACTTCCCATAGCTATGCTGCATTATGACCAAAATACTACAGGTGAATTTTCCATCATATGTACTGTTGCCCAGCTAAAAGATCCTCCACATCCAAATGATGCAGAACGTTTTATGGACTACCTTCTCACTCTAGAGACTGAACAAAAACTTATTGATTTAGGAGCAGTACAATATTCTGTATTTAAAGAAAACAAAGCTAAAGAACCAAAACAGTGGACACAAGACCCTAATTTACTTTTGGACGATTTACAACATAGCTATACACTTATGAAAGAGATATTGTGAGAGTATTGACTGATGCGCTTGTGCTATTTTTTGCTATACCCATACTCGTTCTTGGTAGCTATTTGCTGGAGGGGATATACAAGAGTACAGGCATTATGCATTATTTTATACAAGATGGCTTCTTAACGGCATTAAAACACTCTCTCATACTCTCATCTCTATCTTCTGTGTTCGCTCTTACTACGGGCATTCTTTTTGCAAAATCTTTTTATACTTTAAAAAACAGCAAGCTCAAATTATTCTATCTTCTTGTACTTGCTATTTTGTTTATGATCCAACCAATTATGATATTAACCGTTGCAAAACAAATAGAATTATTTGGCACCTTTTGTGCCTTATTTCAATCCGTAATTATCGCAACTTTACATCTTGTACCATTAGCCACATTTTTTTGGATAGCACTCTATCGATACACACAAACGGAATCTTTGTATAGTGCGCAGTATCTATCTTCATCCTGGTGGACAACCTATTGGTATATCTTATTCCCTCAAATTCGATCTAAACTCATATTGGCTTTTTTGTTTCTCTTTATTTTGCTTTTTATTGACCAAGAGGTTCCTTCTATCTTAGGCTATCATACCTACACAGAAGAGCTTGTATCCCAAATGACACTTATGGAAGAGATGCAAACGATTGTATTGTCCGCCTTACCTTCTTTTATGTTAGTGGGTGTACTGTGCCTTGGAGTGATTTTAGGATTTAAAGAAAACCTTTCAGGATTTTCCAATACAGTTTTTTTACAAAAAGAGTCTCATACAAACTTTGGAAAAATAATACTTATCATGCTTTACCTCTCTTTGGGCGGTATACTCTTACTGTTGCTACAAACTTCATTGACGCTTTCACTAAAAACACTATGGGGCAACAATGCAGAAGTTATACTGCAAACTATGGGGCTTGCCTTTGGTGTTTCATTGGGTACTTTTATATTGGGAATTACTTTACAGTATATGTTAAAACACTATGCATCTAGGGTAATTCATATCATTTGGATCTCTTTACTTCTGTTTTATCTTTTATTACCTCATTCACTTATCTCCTTGGCACTTTTAGATATCTATCAGATAATAGGCATATTTTCTTCAGAAGGTGATTTTATGCTCTTTTTTATTGGGTATATTTTAGTCTTATTGCCTATTGCCTCTTTACTGTTTTACATTTTTTCTATGGTCAAGAAAAAAGATTATTTTTTAGATTTCTTTCCTGTATCTTATTATCATCGATGGATGAAGATAGTCTTACCTGCACAATGGATAGTATGGACTGTAATCTTTTTGATACTTATGACCTTCGCACTCAATGAACTCTCGGTTTCCATTTTACTCGTTCCCCCAGGGTTCGAGACAATGATAGTCAAGATATATAATCTTTTACACTATGGAGATAAAGCCAATATCGCATTTTTATCACTCATGCAGCTTCTCTTTCTTATAGTCTGTTTTGCTATACTCTCACTTTTAAGTAAAAAGGTATTGAAATGATTTGTATGCAAAACTATCAACTTCAAAAAAACAGACAGTTTACTCTTAACATTGAAGAACTAGTACTGAAAGAAAATAAAAAGTACTTTATCGTCGGTGCATCAGGTAGTGGAAAAAGTACACTTATTCGTACCTGTCTTGGTTTAGACAAAGGCATAGGTATACTTTTTAGACAAAACAATACAAGTGAAAAACTTCTACCTTCTGATAAAGCATACAAACAAGGACTCATGTACCTCTCTCAATCCTTTGCTCTTTGGGAGCATTTAAGTGTAGAAGAGCATCTTAACTTTACACTCTCCAAAGGAAAAACACTCTCTACACAATCAGAAGCAGATTACTACCTCTCTCTTGTCAATCTCAAACTGCAACGCACCCAAAAGCCTCATACTCTCTCAGGTGGATAGCAACAACGTTTAGCGCTTGCCCGTGCATTGGCATCAAACCCAAAGTATCTTTTTTTAGATGAAGCTTTTGCAAATATTGATATTGTACAGGCAGATACATTTATGAAGATGCTTGAAAAAGAACAAAAACTACAACACTTCTCTTTGGTAAAAGTCACGCATCATTTTGTAGGGATTAAAGAGAATGATAGTATCATTATCGTCTTAGAAGAGGGAAAAGTTATCTTTGAAGGAAGTTATCAAGAGATACTGCAAAAACATGACTCCCCATGGATTAACCAGTGGAAGGCTTTATTACCATGAGACTATTTTTTATTTGGGTAAGTACACTACTGTTTGCATCTGCAACACAATACCAAAACCATTACCCTTTTGAGAGTGATACTATACTTACAGCATGGCTCATTAAAACCTATGTTGATAAAGATGCCACCTTTAAAAGTTTCCCTAAAACAGTGACTGTCAAAAAAGAAGTAGCCCTCAATACTCCCAACGCATACTTCAGACGTAATGCCAAGTACACTGCATATGAGATGGCAAAACGCAAGTATCATATCTCAGATACCTGTAGTAATAGTCTTGTTAAGGTCATTAAAGTACTTGAGATGATGCCTTGGAAAAAACATGAATTTACCAATATTAAGCATTTTGAGGAAGGTTTAGTGCCTCTGTTTCCTAATCAAGTAGGCGATGCCAACCTCACAAAAGTATTTAACTATATTGACCAATACTGCAAGGAACATAAATGAAATACCTATTTACCCTTATTGCCTTAGGCGCTGTACTTTTTTCTAAAACGCCTCCTATTTCTTTTATAGCTTTGAAAAATGATACTTGGAAAATTATCGTATGTAAAGAGAACCTACAGTCTTGTCACTCTATTCAAACAGAACAAGAGCCCAGAACATACGATTATGATTTTGATACAAAGAAACTTGTTTATGTTGCGTCAGATAAAAGTGTAAGGATTGTTGAAAATAAAAAAGAGAAAGAAATTATTAAAAGTGAAAAAGATGCTTATACAGAGCCATCTTTTAAACGAAGGTGCAGAAATCATGCTTGTGCAGCTTATAAATGGTCACAGTACAAAAACCAAAGTGATCACTGCAGATCTGAATGGTATAAAAATACGTACTTTGGTTTCGCAATATTCTACGGCTCTTGAGCCCTACAGTTCAGATGTAGAGCAGGTATATTATGCCAATGTCTCCTGTGTAGATGGATGTGGTAAGATTATTCAAGAGATATGGCATAAGGATTTAGTCACAGGTATTGCCAACCAGTTGACATTACTTAATACACTTTCTCATCAACCCCGTATTGATAAAGAAAATAAATTTATCTACTTTAGCTCAGCAAAAAAAGGTAATTATCATATATGGAGATATGATTTCTATGATTCAACGGTAAAACAATTAACATTTGGAGATGTAACTGATAGTTTTCCTACTCCATATGAAGCAGGTGTTCTTTTTTTAAGAAGAATAGAGAATACT
>JAUTBT010058678.1:0-14997 GCA_032361225.1 Lepetodrilus schrolli | reverse complement strand
TGGTAGTAGTAGTAGTAGTAGTAGTAAGTAGTAGTACTAGTAGTAGTAGTAGTAGTAGTAAGTAGCAGTAGCAGTAAGTAGTAGTAGTAGTTGTAGTAGTAGTAGTAAGTAGTAGTAGTAGCAGTAGCAGTCGCAGTAGCAGTAGTAATAGTAGCAATAGTAGTAGTAGTAAGTAGTAGTAGTAAGTAGTAGTAGTAGTAAGTGTAGTAAGTAGTAGTAGTAAGTAGTAGTAGTAGTAAGTAGTAGCAGTAGTAGTAGTAGTAAGTAGTAGTAGTAGTAGGAGTAGTAGTAGTAGTAGTAGTAGTAGTAGTACCAGTATTGGTAGTAGTAGTAGTAAATAGTAGTAGTACTAGTAGCAGTAACAGTCGCAGTAGCAGTAGTAGTAGTAGTAGTAGTAGTAGTAAGTTGTAGTAGTAGTAGTAGTAGTAGTAGTAGTAAGTAGTAGTAGTAGTAGTATTAGTAAGTAGTAGTAGTAGTAAGTAGTAGCTGTAGAAGTAACAGTAGCAGTCGCAGTAGCAGTAGTAGTAGTAGTAGTAGTAGTAGTAGTAAGTAGTAGTAGTAGTAGTAAGTAGTAAGTAGTAGTAATATTAGTAGTAAGTAGTAGTAGTAGTAGTAGCAGTAGCTGTCGCAGTAGCAGTAGTAGTAGTACCAGTAGCAGTAGTAGTAGTAGTAGTAAGTAGAGTAGTAATCATAGTAGTAGTAAGTAGTAGTAAGTAGTAGTAGTAGTAGTAAGTAGTAGTAGTAGTAGTAGTAGTAGTAGTAGTAAGTAGTAGTACTAGTAGTAGTAGTAGTAGTAATAGTAGTAATAGTAGTAGTAGTAAGTAGTAGTAGTAGTAGTAGTAGTAAGTAGCAGTAAGTAGTAGTAGTAGTAGTATTAAGTAGTAGTAGTAGTAGTACGTAGCAGTAGTAGTAGGAGCAGTAGTAGTAGCAGTAGAAATAGCAGTAGCAGTCGCAGTAGCAGTGGTAGCAGTAGCAGTAGTAGTAGTGGTAGTAGTAGTAGTACTAAGTAGTAGTATTAGTAGTAGTAGTAGTAATAAGTATTAGTAGTATTAGTAGTAGTAGTAGCAGTAGCAGTAGCAGTCGCAGTAGCAGTAATAGTAGTAAGTAGTAGTAGTACGAGCAGTAGTAGTAGCAGTAGCAGTAGTAGTAGTAGTAGGAGGAGTAATAGTAGTAGTAGTAGTAGTAGTAGTAGTAGTAGTAGTAGTAGTAGCAGTAGTAGTTTACTATTATTATATTCCAGCTAGTATCATAACCCTCCCTTGTTCGGATCGCGACGAAGCAGAAAACGCTCGAATGGTCTTCTCCATCGCCTCCCCACACGACACTAAGCTCTTCCGCATGTATGGGAACAAGCTTTTAGCCGGTAGGCTAGACTACGAGGGCCTGGACAAATCCACGAGAGCACACAACCTTACTGTGATCGCTGTGGATCAGCCAACCTCTGGTGCTGCGAGAACAGGAACAACTACAGTTATAATCAAGGTACAATAACAAATCACGAGCTGTCAATCTGTCGGTGTCAGTGAGTGGCAGGAGCCGTCAGCCAATCAGATTACGGCTACGGTTAAAGTTGGGCGTAACTCATTAGAGCTAGACTTTTATCGTGCTGTATTTCAAGCGCTCAGAGCATGCCTCTTTAATTGTGTGGATTGTTTGCCCTATAGAAGAACCAATTATTATTATTAGTAGTAGTAGTATTATTATTATTATTATTAGTAGTAGTAGTAGTAGTAGTAGTAGTAGTAGTAGTAGTAGTAGTATGCTCGGAATGTTGGACAAAAACATATTATAACGAGGGTGGCATATTTGTGTCCATATATACCTAATATGGTGAAACTGCTAACTGTTTAAATGAACAGGATTATAGCACAAATGCGTCCTCTACGACACGAACATGATCACTTTATCT
Organism: Lepetodrilus schrolli; assembly: GCA_032361225.1. Taxonomy (NCBI): domain Eukaryota; kingdom Metazoa; phylum Mollusca; class Gastropoda; order Lepetellida; family Lepetodrilidae; genus Lepetodrilus; species Lepetodrilus schrolli. The sequence goes on along the minus strand of JAUTBT010058678.1, from coordinate 13,088 downwards.
TAAATATGCCTACTATCAATTAAGACCATAATTTAATGGAGTATTCCGGTGTAACTGGCCTTCGAGCTATCATAGAACAAGCTGTACACTCAACGGACAAGCCGAGTCGAGCCCGTCATCGGCCATTTTATAATGACTGAAGGAAACACATGTTTACGTATGTGCTTCCTTCACATCGGAAATGACGTAATAGACGACTATATTACAACAGGTACTTCCCAGTAATGAATTCGACCCTGTGTGGAGCACACATTTCAAAGGAGGAAGTGGTGCGACATTTGAAATGAGCGTGCCCAAAGACACTAAACCCGGGGATAAGCTCCTCGCAGTGCTTGCGACGGATGAGGACGAAGGGGAAGACGGTCAAATACAATATGGCAGTCTCGAGACGACCTCTGGTGAGTCGTTGCCAGGAGTCGGTCCATAACTAATGGTAGCATATTCATATTGTCTCTAATATCTCAGCCAACAATAGTTTAATCCCCAAGCCTTGTTGACGAGGTTATACGTGAGCTGGCTGTGATGTTATACCCATCATGCTTAGCTCGTCTTGTGCCTCTCTGAACTGGCTAACATAACATACTGTGAACAACATACCATACGCTCGAGCAACATACCATACACTCGAGCAACATACCAAATACCCACACAACTCTTGCATACAGTGAGTATACCTACATCATAAACAATGTTTTTGCTTTTTTGAGTTTGACTTGATAAAAGTTGAGGGGACATCGACATTCGCTGACGTAGGAGGGCATGGGAATTTCTAAAACAGATAATTGCATAGGTCAAAGGTCACTAAAGGGGGGTTACTATATTTCGCAGACAACAATTATAACAATTACGTCAGCTATCTCCCCGTAAACCGCCACTGCATCATGGGAGATTGTCCTTACCAGTAATGCATGGTGTAGTTGTAGTTAAATTTGGAAAACAATAGTAACAATCATAACAATCATGACATTCATAGATCAGTAAAACATACTGAAAATAAAGCTAGTTGAATTAGAATACGTAATGCCGGGTAGCCCTGTTTGTAGCCACTGGCAGCTTCATAATTGTTAGACATGTTGAAGTTATTAGATTACATGGTTTGGGCTAATGCATTTCAAGTATGAATTTAACTAGAATTGTGTTATATATTTCAGCGAATGGAAAACCACTGGATTTCATCTTCAATATTGGCAAAGAAGACGGAATAATAACAATTATTACGCTACTAACGGAACCACTCTACAAATATGTGATTTCTGCTTCGGACAAAGGTTCCCCAAATCGTACCATAAACGCCACGATTACTGTAAAAGTAGAGGTTAGTTAGTTCATCACAATGCCTCAGTGTAGGGTGCATCGAAACTCAATTCTACAATTTACCAAATTCAATCTGGGCATGTTCCACAGCACAGTGGTAGCTACGATAGTCGTAATGTCTTGTAAACGTACGCGAGTTACGACTCTCGTGGCGCTACGATCGTTCTGTGGAACAGCGGCCTGACTAATATATTGGAATGGTGTTTAATATGTTTGCAGTATTTTACTTATCAGTAGTGGGCGGGTGGTAGCGCAGTGGTATAACGTTTGGAGCCCGGCATCAATGTTCGCGAAAGTTACCTTTCTGACGCGATATTGATAGGATGTGCTGGTTGTAGTGGCAATGCAGATATCATCCTTGGTCTGTCAGTCCAGCGCTACGGATGTTGTGGGATTCCTCCTGCTCTAAACTGACAAGTCTAGAGTGTGATATAAGATGTTCCTACTGGTCTCGGCCAGCGGGGTTACCCCTTTGGCTAAATCGGTAGAGCGTTGGACTCGCAATCTAGCAACTCGGGTTCGATAAGATAGATAATCCATCCCAAATATCGTTTACGTTTTTCAAGGACCGGAAATCTGGAGGAGTGAACCATCCGCCGGTATGGATACTTCCGTTCTCTGGAGGCGACGGAGCGTTTGGAGAGGTGACTGTAGTAGAGGACCTGGTTCCAGGAAGCGTTGTGACACAGATCAAGGCGGAAGACCCGGACTCAGGTCCTGCAGGAAGAGTCACGTATAGGACCGGATATATCGTTACAGGCACGGCTCAATTATCTCCCTTTAAGGAAGTCAAACCAACCCGGCAGTGTGTATAACTCTGACTTAAAGAGAAAATGAATCAGGTTGTGCTTTACATCGCAGCGGGAATAGTTCACCCAAACGCGACGACAGAAGATAAAGGCATTATTATATACTACAATATTATCTAAATTCAGTTGAAAGGTCATACTACAATATTTATTCCAATACATTTTAACGTACTATTCAATAATCAATTTGCTCACATATGCATTACTAACGGCTGGTCAAATCTATTCCAGGAGAAGGGAAAGACGCCACAAAATCCTTCCAGCTGAACTCCACCACGGGAATGCTCACCCTCCTGTCTTCTCTGGACCTTGAAGATGAGGCTGAGTCGTACAACATCACGCTGTCGGCCTTGGACGAGGGCAACCCTCAGTTGACTATCCACGGAGTCCTGACGGTCAAGGTCACAGATGTCAACGAGTACGATCCTGAACTGGAGCGACCCTACTACGACGAACGGGTCGACTGCGACCTCCAGCTAGGCGATACCATTGTTAAGCTGAAGATGAAGGACCGAGACGCTACAAGCCAGTTCAGCTTGAAGATGACCGCGGTCGACGAATATATCCATGTGAAGATGCTGGACGCGGAAACGGGGGCGGTGGTTTTGAAAAAACGCCCCCGTCCTGAAAAGGTCACTACAGGTACATTTAAAGACATTGTTTACTTTGACCTGTTTGACGGGGGGAAACCAGAAAGGAAGCGCAGACACGTACTGGTGCTGACGTTCCCGCAATGTGACGCTTCATCTAAGCAGCGAACAGCGAAGACGCCAACTGTCAACACTCACACGGTTGGCGTCATTAAAGAAATGGCTGCTGATCCTACAACAAGTAGTATGAGTGCTACGTCGATGAAATATACAACTTCCCAGGAATTAACTTCAACGACGATGAAATCAATCTCATCCTCCAGCATTTCCTCGACAACGACCCAGTCCGCCATCACTTCCGGCTCCAGCCTCGCGGAGGATGCAGGCGTCTCAGCCAATGACGCGGTAACGATGCCGGGAAACGCCACCAGCGTTCCCGCCATCACCAGTTCTCCCCCGTGGCTGGTTCCCCCTTCACGGAACGGAAGTGTATCTGTAGTCTCCTCGCCGCAAGGTGGAAATTTCAGCAAGAATGAACCGGAACCAGAACCTGACCATGTCTGTGAGTGCTTCAGTTACCGTTACCTGTCGTGCTCCACATTATAACACTATTTTCCGTCCGTGTTTTCTAGATTACGAATTCACTTTAATTGACAGAGTATGCGTGTTATTATTATTCATCAGACTTGCATTTTAAGTGCTGGAAAATATGCCATGCAATCGTTCTATGAGGTATCCACTATTTATTTGTAATTTCCGGTGCAATACAATAGTTTGAATACGTTTTCAATATTTAGCTTAAATTGTTTCTCGAGAATATTGATAAGAACGAGACCCACAGTTCATTGCTACCGGTCATGCGCATACCCAGTGCTATCTATATATTGATGACTTAAATTATTTGACATTTGTCTCTGTCCTCAGGGGGTAAGGATGGGGGTTCCAGATTCGCAGACACGGGGGTGGTCGACGCGGGGACGTGGGTGGTGAGAGCCCTCTGCATCATCCTCTTCTTGGGCTACGTTGTCCTCGGCAGCTTGTACATCGCCAAGAAATAGTCAGTCCCTGAACTCTGTCTAGCAACTCTCAGACGTGCAGACATCCACACATCAAGACATTATCAAGACATTCAGACAAAAGGCATTCAGACAAACAGATATTCAGACGTGCAGACATCCACACATCAAGACATTATCAAGGCATTCAGACAAAAGGCATTCAGACAAACAGATATTCAGACAAAAGACATTCAGACAAAACTACATTCAGACAAAACGGCATTCAGACATCCAGACATCAATTAATCATAGTGTATACGTGTATTCAACACAAAAATCTTCATTTGCAAAAATCCTTTAAAATCTCAAATTAAAAATTGTTTAAGCCACGTTTAATACGGTATCCATTATAAGATGCACAGAAAATCTATCAGTTATCTGGCCTAAATAAGATTCATTTTAATTGTATAGGTAGGGGGGAAATATACCCTGGGAGATATGGCTATTCTGATCTCCGCTTTCGTCCAGCGAGACTTGGATGAATATCTATTAAAATAATTATTTGTATAGGGGTCTAATGACATCTCTATAGTCAGGAAAGTCAGGGAACAAATTAATATATTGTTCTCCTCTTCTCCTTTATTTAGTTCGTATTCAACTTTGTTCCAGTAGTCACAAATACCAATTGTATTTATATGGTCAACTTCACATCCATCTTCTTCTTCTCAAATGGATGAAACCATAAACATTGTCAGCATTAACTGTAGGGGCCTAGAACTGAAATGCAAACGTATGGAAATTATAAACATTTGGCGTAAGAAAATATTCATATTGCTAAAAAGATGAGTCTACTATCACAAATGAATGGGGACTCCAATCTATAATACGCTCCATATCACTCAAATAGTAGAGGTGTTGCCATTTTGTTTAATAATAATTTTACTTTAAAGATTAATCGGGAGATAAAGGATCCATTTGGTATGAATATGACTATGAATAAAGCAATTATTGTCTGCATTCCTAAACCCAACAAAGATGAAACATTTGAAAGAACTGGCTCCCAAAATCCCTTATAAATTGTCTTTATAAAATTATTAGTGCTTACATTACAAATAGACTAAAACTAACCTTTGAAACGTCTATTAATGGAGACCAAACTGGATCTATCTCTGGTAGATATATCAGTGATAATATTAGACTCCTTTATTATAATATTTTCCAAACCAGAAAAGAAAATATGGCTGGTCGCATGTTCTTAATTGATTTCTAAAAAGCTTTTGATTCTGTCTCAAAATCCTTTCTCTACAAGTTTTGCGTAAATACAAATTTGGCCCTTACATAAGTAAATGGATAGAAATATTAACATCAAATGCTTCATCATGTATAATTCAAAACGATCATACTTCCTCTATCCCTATGCAAAGAGAATGTAGACAGGGTGATCCTGTCTCACCTTATCTCTTCATTTTGGTAGCGGAAATCTTGGGTATAATGATTAGATCCAATACTGATATTAAAGGTCTTTTTCTCAATAATGGTCAATATGCAGATGATACCCAGTTATATCGAGATGGTTCTTATGAAAGCCTTCGATCTTCCATTAATACATTATAATCATTCTACGAGATGTCAGATCTCAAAATACATGCTGACAAAACTTAGGCAATATGGCTTGGCTCTATATCAAACAGTATCACTACATTATGCCATGAATTAAATCTACAGTAGTACAAAGGAAATAGACAAAAGACCTATGGGTAATTAATACCAAAGAAATTGAAATTATTCATAAATTATTATTCATAAACTATCACAGAGGAGGAATAGAAGTCTTACATTAATTGGCAAAATTACTGTAGGTACAATTTTAGCAATTTCAACATTAGTTCAACATTAGTCCCCCGAATACATTTATTGAAGACTTAAATAAGATTTTTTTATAAATGTATGTGGAATGATAAGCCAGACAAGATAAAACGCACTAAGATAAATACAAGCTACGAAGAAGGTGGTTTCAGAATGATAAAGCTTTCAAACATTCCACCCTGCTTCGTTACATATTAAAAACAAATTCGCTAAATCATTGTAACATTCGCATTTCTCAAATACCTATAATCGGTGCTAATTTATATCAGTTGGCTCACTTAGAAGATCTTTATTGGAATGATATTTAATAATTTGGAATTTCTTCTATAAAACTTGTCTTCCAAATATCATTAATATTCAGGATAGTCCATTTGAACCCATCTGCTGTAATCAACACTTTTTATTAAAAACTGGGAAAATAAAGGAATTTTACAAATTGAAGATTTATGTGATTTGAATGGAATCAAGTCATTCCAGAAATTGAAAACTATATTTGACATTCAAGGCACCTTTCTTGACTATTACAGTGTAATTACAACTATTGCAAAACAATGGAGAACTGTAATTAACAATACCACTTCGCTTCTACTATATAGTTTAGGATTATACTATACAGCTCTTAAATTATTTTCATTTGGTAGCGACAATGGGCGGTTTTATGATAATCTTAATAAAACACGTGATTTCCCCAGTGTTTGCACTAAGTGGCAAACTATACTTAAGACTAATATTGACTGGGAAAATATTCTAATTCAAAATAGAACATGCACTAACGACACCAAACTGATGGACTTCCAATACAGAATTTTGAATAGGATAATTTTCACTAAAAATAATTCTTTATTTATATGAATTTGGTGGATAATAATGTATGCTCTTTTTTCCAAGCTGAAACTGAAAGCGTAACCCATTTATTTGTAAACTGTATTTATGTTAAAGACTTCTGGACTAGATTACAAACTCATTTAAACTTCTATGTACCAAAATTAATTTTGTTTAATCAATATACCATCATTTTTGGCTTTCCTTCTGGTCATACTCTTTCTAATCATATTATAACAGCAGCAAAAAGATGGTACATGTAAATGGTCTGGTATACAGTATCTCTTGCCTGAAATAGGACATTTTTATATTTAAACTACCCGTATATTAATCATACCCACTACATGTATATGCATATCATAGAATAATTACCAATGTACTTACTATCTGTTTGTTCTATATATTTGAAAATGTACGTATTACTTCCAACCATATTTATGTACCATATTGACCATATCTATGGTTATTATGTATATATGGGCGGGTGGTAGAGCAGTGGTAGAACGTTGGACTTCGGAGCCAAAGTTTCCAGGTTCAAATCCAGCTCATACGTGGTCTTGTCAGTACCAGCCGATGCTTGTATGTTTACTGCAACATTCAGCCCTATGGGTTTCCTCCTGCCCTACACTGACAAGCCGTGACATAAGTGAAACAATCTTGAAAGCGGCTCTAAGACCCAATTCAAAAAGAAAATGTTATAAAAAATGCACACTTCATACTCCAAACACTGTACCGTCATTGACATTGTTGAAAACCAATAATGACAACGTAGTGGTCCTATTTTATTGAGCCAGCGAATGCTCTTTTACCTTAAATGAAGCGATGTTCACCAAGGAATGTCCGTTCATATTCCAGCTCCCTGCTCAGTACGACGTGTATGCGGTCTAAGGCCGTCGTGCACCCTGGACAACAGGAGAGTAGAAACGGTGAGCAACACGCTACAAAGTTCCCGGGTTCAAATCCCGTCCTGGGAGCCCGGCATCAAATTTGGCGAAAGTTAACTTTCTGACGTGATAATGATAGGATGCGCTGTCGGTACCATGGCAGTGCAGTTATTAATGAAATGCAGTTATCGTCCTTGTTCTGTCAGTACCAACCGGTGCTCGAAGGTTTACTGCAACATTCAGCGCATCGGATGTTACAGGTTTCTTCCTGCCCTCAATTGTCAAGCCGTGATATAAGTGAAAGAATCTTGAAAGCGGCACTAAACCACATAACATAAATACTATACATAACATACTAATGTTGTAGAACGTCATCAGTATACACTGTACAGCCCACAGTACACCTGACAGTACACCTGGCAGTACACCTGACAGTACACCTGGCAGTACACTTGGCAGTACACCTGGCAGTACACCTGGCAGTACACCTGACAGTACACCCATCCTCCTATAAATCGAGCTAAAGGTCTGCGTACGCTTGGACAATTTATGCCGCTCTTATGTAATTACACCGCGTGAAACGCGAGGCGATAATGCTTGTAAACCTATGCTATTAGTATAAAATAAAAACCTTCCTAATTCGGCAAAGCGACGTAAAATGTCGCTCTGTCATCGCCGCGACAATTTCAAATAACTCCTTGAAGGTGTTTATCAGCTATTCCTTGGGCATTTTTCCAGTTCAGCCAATGGAAATGCAGTTGTGTTTTGATACCTTTGTACTTGCCGATTCTCATCATTTTCATCTTGTATTTAACGCTGATGTGGTCTTGGTGGCACGTAGATGTGAACATGTGCGTCATATCTCCTCGCGTTTCGCGCTGCGTAAAATGCTGCATAAACCGCCTAAGTGTGCGAAGACATGTAAGCCCAACGCACGCGGCAAAGAAAATTGTTTAGTTAAATAAGAAACATGTTTCGTGTTTCGATAAACGACAAGAGCTGATGACCGCGCACGTCCTAAACAGCCAACTCACAACGCAAGTAAAATCACCGAACACACATATTTGTTTAGCTAAACACGTTTTTTGCTTGCTGTGTGCGTTGGGCTTACAATCGGCCTGTTTACAATCGGCCTGTTTACGCCGCGCAGGCAACAACGACAATGCGGCTAGCGGTTCAATGGTCGACTGCGGCGAGCAGCACGTGGATGCGATGCCGGATATTACCACGGCTCTGGCCATTGCCTCCCCTAACTGCACGGACAGCTACCCCAGGGAAGTTCCCTGTCCCCCGGTCAGCACCGCCACGCCCACCATCCTTCCCCCGATCGCCTCGCCCTCCGTGCCGCTGCCTCCCATCCAGCCAGTCCTGGCGGAGCCTCCCCCCGCCGTACCGCCTCTCTCCACAACGTCACAGGTAGGACTAGTATTAGCTGCATGTAATTTCTATTCCTATATCGACTGATGCCGATGTTTCTATGTACTGATGTTACTACCTACTGCTGGCATACACTGTTGGAATACACTCGTCTATCCTCCTACCTGATGCTTGTGGTGCTTCTATTGTCCTACTTTCTACTGGTACTCCTAATTCGTGATGTGTGTGTTGCTTCTATCTACTGATGTTCCTGCATAATTCTACTGCTGTAACTAACTACTGAGTCATGCTGCTCTCCTCGTTCGTGCTCCGCCACCTTCTGGCTGTGTTCTTATTACTGATGCTGATACTGATCTGGGTCCATTTGCACGACACTCTTGTAGCGCTACAATAGTTGTAAGTCCAATTTTAGAGTCTTCTACAATTGGAATTGGGCTGCACGAAGCTCGTGTAGGCTATCTGAATACGATAGCGCTAGAACTATTGTAACGGCAGTTGTAAGTCCCTACAACTAGTGTATCCTACAAGACCGTCCTGCAACTGGGCCCTGATGCTGATTTGATGCTGATGCTGATCTGATGTTACTACTGATCTGATGCTGCAAAGGCTATTGCTACTACGCCTGGTTCTTATTATAGCTGTGTTGCTACTTCTACATATACAGCTTTCAGTCATCACAAATTATATCAGCACTACGACACATGCAATAATAAATGCAAGTACCCATGTAGTACCCCTGGTACACATCTACAGGGAAACTTGCGCAAACATTTTTCCGATGGATTTCGTGTAAAAATATAGATGGTATTTTATCCGTACCTAGTTTAGTTAGCTAAACGTCGTGTTGGACCCTTGTACTATCGGGTATGGCCAGAATCGAATGCCCGATTTAAAAAGTTCCCAACACGACGTTACCAACACGACTATTCCGTACTCTGCTGAGTGCAGACGAAAAAATACCCATAACATTACGATATTTTCGAGTAGATTATATGGATATATACGTTTATCTATTAGCATGATGCATGCTGCGTGTTTTTGAACTAATAAATCATCCAAGAACACATTACTATGGTAAGAGAGTCGATTACAAGCACGGTTTAATGTCAAGGGTCATTTCTTCGTCCGCACCCAGCAGGATACGGAGAAAATACCATTTTACAATCTCGAGCTACGGGAGCGTATGACTCGAGCAAGTATCCTGTATGTAAAGTCATGGATAGAACTCCTGTGTTGTCCTTATGTTAATCCTCGTAGGGTATCTGTGTCTAGTGGCGTATTATTCCTAGCGTGTAGGCAAATCAAATATCAATAGTTCAATGAGCACTTATAATAACAGTATAACTTATTTGAAGTCTATCTTGCATGCATTATTGACACTCGAGTTCAATTACACTTGACATTAATCCAAACTGGTTTATTTTCATATAAATATATATTTAATATAATGTTTGAGAATATAAGCATTCATATTAATTGACTGTATAGCAGGATTACTATGCATTGCTTTGTTGTTGTTATGACTAAAACGTTCTTGATCTTGCAGCTGCCACCAAAATTCCTACCTCCTCTTCCGGAAGGTGTCCGGAAATTGCCGGAAACGTAAAGTTCCAATTTGGAAAATTGATGTATATATTAGAAGTTTTCTATTAACATTCACGTATCGTAATCCGGTAGAACTGTAAATCTATTGTTACAAAGCGGTGGAACGATATCCAAGATGAATGATGAAGATACTTAGGATGATGAATTTGGTGGTGATGACTGATGATTGATGATTGATGATGATGATGATGATGATGATGATGATAATGATGATGATGATGATGATGATGTTGTTATTGTTCATTGTTGTATAACTTTTAATACTCATTCACGACCATGGCACAACAAATATACGTGAAGCTTTTTTCATCCTCACCTTTTTATTTGCAATGATTGTAAAATGTACATACCAACGTAGTACTAATTGTGCAGGAGTCAGTTTGGCCGAGGGGCAGATATGTTGGTCGTACGTTTATGAGCCGTACGTTCCCTGCTGACCATAAGATACTATTTTTATATTGGTATATCAGGGGAAAGCTGGAGAGCAAGCGATATTGTAAAATTGTCAATTGGGTGCGTGCGAACAAACGACTCAAAACATTAAAACACGCACGTATTGTCCGCACTTGATTCATAATTCATAGCTGTTTAATGTGAAAAGATTCTCGTGCGAATATCGTCGATTTGGCATTGACTTTATCGCCATGTATTATTTTGACGGTATCTTGTGAAAAATAGCTTATCGCAGATTTAAGCTATTAATAAATGAAACGTTCAACGTACGCGATTAAAAATGGTATGCTTTCTCTAATAGTATGAAAGCGGAGCACGACAAGACAAGTCGCCGTGGTCTGAGCAATGATGTATGGTATATTTTACGTTCACATCCATCATTCGGAGCTGCTATAAAATATATCTTGCTGGTCATAACGTGTCAAAACTTTTGGATATTTCAATATTACCAAAATAGAAAGTTTAATTCTCAGAATTTCTTTTTCTCTGCTGATTATTCATCATTGGGGTTTACATACAGATATCTAGGGCGATGTGGACCTGACAGCAGTGAGCAATTTGAAATATTCAAGATGGCCGCCACAGACCAGAAAATGCACTGAAAATGTCTTAGTTAATATGAAATAGTGCTACAAGGCCTTTCGTGTGTGTGTGTGTGTGTGTGCGTGTGTGTGTGTGTGCGTGCCTGTGTATGTGTATGTGTGTGTGTGTGTGCATGTGTGTGTGTGCATGTGAATGAGTATGTTTGTGTTTCCGTATGTGTGTGTGTATGTGTGTGTGTGAGTGTGTGTGTGGCTAGACATACTATCTGAGTTAAGGTACGAACAATGGTTGCAGAGGATTTGGAACTAACTAAGGATATTGATAAAGCCGTTGAACGTCTAGATTTCTAGGAATTAAACTTAATTTTGCATCAATACCATCCTGTAAATACATTTATTTACCCTATCTCAAACTATGGTTAGGCAATGGAAATGGCCAATGCATGTGGTTGAATTACCTCCATTACCGCGATCACACGGGAATATTGCTAGAGACGTCTAAGGTCAAGCTGTAATCATCAGTTACATTTAATTAATACATCTACATAAGTTTTCATAGAATTAGTTATGTACAGCTGTTGCCATTATTGTTATTCACACGTTGTCTGTGATGTTTATGTGCAATATGTATGAAATGGATATTTGTAATTGAAGATACGAATATCATATTTACCAATGTTTGTTATTAAATTCTATTATTCGTTTTATCTAAATTTATGGCAGTTGGACGGATATGTAGGTTATTTCTTTATCACTATGCATTCTATTGATGTATTTCCAGCAACCGTTGCAGTTTCCCTAATTGAATAACTATTTAAATGTACTTTATTCATGACTATATCAAAGCTGTCGGGGCCTAGCACTGTATTTTTTAAATAACATATTTAAAGTGTTTATTATTATTATTACTGTTATTATTATTGCACTAGCATGCATGGTTCTTAAAACTTCAATAGCAATGTCCATCTGTATTTATTTACGCTTACAAAGTCATAAGTCGATTTTACGAGAACATTCTCGTCATATTTTTGTCTGCATTACATCTATGTAACTCAAGTTCAAGTTGGAAATACGAGTATTGTACGATATAGCCACCATTACTGTACGATATAGCCACCATTAATGTACGATATAGCCACCATTAATGTACGATATAGCCACAATTAATGTACGATATAGCCACCATTACTGTACGCTTGTTGAAATAAATGTCGATACTCGCAGGTGTCTTGAGATAGAGTTTCATTTCTGCGTTGTTTACCTAACGTTCAGCTGTGTAACTTGTTTGTTCTTTACAGAACGTACTGTTAGCTGTGTAATACTTACGTTTAGCTCGTTGAATTTAATAACGCCGAGGCATAATATGCACACATGAGAATACCATTAGTAAGCACATTTTACAAAGAGTGGAAGACGCCATACATTCACACGTCATAGTTAGCATTGCGTACATGTACACTGTTTGACATTACACGTGCGTGTACACTGTTTGACATTACACGTGCGTGTACACTGTTTGACATTACACACACTGTTTGACTGTTTGACATTACACACATTGTTTGACATTACACGTACCTGTACACAGTTTGACATTACACGTACGTGTACACTGTTTGACATTACACGTGCGTGTACACTGTTTGACATTACTCGTGTGTGTACACTGTTTGACATTACACACTGTTTGACATTACACGTACGTGTACACTGTTTGACATTACTCGTGCGTGTACACTGTTTGACATTACACACTGTTTGACATTACACGTGCGTGTACACTGTTTGACATTACACGTGCGTGTACACTGTTTGACATTACACACAC
>JAUTBT010058667.1:0-14999 GCA_032361225.1 Lepetodrilus schrolli | reverse complement strand
GGAGATAGCACACAACCTTGTGGAGCCCCGGTGTTTGTTGTTAATACGCCGCTCATGACCCTGTTGACGCGCACTTGTCCATGTGCCTAATCCAGCAGGGAGAGAGTTAAAGTCTATGTGACCGAACACGGTTCTACCCCATGCATCCAAAATGCACAAACCCACACTCAAGAACACGTACAAACTGAGCCAAGGCCAGAGCATCTGCCATTCTGATGGGAACACTGGATCGTAAATTGAAAAATGACGGTAGTAATAAAAATAATTTTAAAATTTGAAGAAAAAAATATTAAATTGCCCGGTGGGTATGTCAGATATTATTCAGTGTTAAATTTTGATGTCCTTTTATGAAGACTAACGCACTGCACGGCGTGGTCTTTCTTTCACAGACCCATCCCCGGACTCGCTGCGAATCTAATCCTAAGCTTCGTGGCGCGTGACCCAACTCGGTCGTTACGGCACGGGAACTCGGAAGGAGCATAATTTGTCCTAGCAAAAGAAAACGATTAATTGGACTGGAATGTTTTTTAAGGAATGCTATTGAATTATATAATGCCTTAGTACAATAACCGTAGTTATATTACGTATTATGTTATGTAAATATCCCCATGTAAGTATTTATCGTAATCCATCATTAGTGGGATCCTTTCAATGTAACCCCGCGTGTGAGAGATATGGGACAAGCCTTGTGCTAACATAAGGTTACATGTAAGAGTCATTAAGTCATTAAGTAGTGGGGGTGATATAGAATAGAAAGAGAAGCGTTAAAAAGGGGGTCGTTACGGGATTATTTTTCAACTGTTGCACAATATGTTTCATACATCAATAATGGAAAAATCTACCTTGAAGCAGCCTACATCACAAAATAGCATTTCCATTCTTGCAAGAATATATTCAACCTAAAGTTTGATCTACATGCATATATCTTAGACATTAGGCAGTTACTATTGACAATAGTGATACATTCTAAGAAGCTCTCCTTGAATTGGTTGTGTCGATGTACTGTCGTCAAGTCTGCAATTAGCCATTCTTATAGAACATTACCGTAAAGAATATCATTTGTAATGCGCTTAATAAAACTCTGCGATTCACCACATGTTTGTATTACTTCACTAATAATGTGCCTTTGGTATTGTATAGCTAGAGACTGCATTTCAATAGATGTTATAATTTAGCTTGAACGTTTTAATTTTTATTGCGCTTGTTCACGCTGTGATGCACAGGTTGTGCGTCGCCTTGCAGACGCCATCGTTACAAACACGTGTTCTCAGACGTCAGATGGTAATGATCCTTGTAGGTGTATACCGTATTGTAAATAGACCCGTAATTATAGTTTTACGACATGGATTTTATATAACTAAATTAGCCGGATACACCCAGCTGAAGACTATTTTCTATAAGGATTAGAGGAGATATCGTCTTGGTCTTTCATTTGAAAAGAACAAATCGTTATTTTCAATACAAAGGATACCCTACGTTAAGACTACGCGAACAAAGAGTGTTTATACACAATGAATCACCCACATTAATTTTTAAGCTTCAATAACCATTTACGTAGACTATTACACCGTACTTAGGTTTGTGAGCTATATGTTCAGTCTATCACAGTTTAATACGGTTAACTTTACAAGTGTATGTCTGTGCGTACAGCAGTAGCCAGTATATGAAGCCAATATATGAATGAATTATATAAGTTAGTATAACAACGGCCACGTTGTATGTAATAGCAGGTTCATATAACATGCAATCTAATGTCATCACGCAACCATTGCATCTTTTATTTATTTATTTACTTTCTTAATTTTGATTTAAGTTTTGAGACATAATGTCAATCAAGGTCTATTGATGCATTTCTTTCTCTGTGCCCGCGTAACGCTATGCTATGATGTGATAAATTCGTACTCTATTCTGACAGTTCAGAAGACAGTGGTATTTAGTAGTTGACGTATCTCACGGACAAGCTATCCCACGGGCTGTCAGACTGTCCCAAGCGTCACACTTCAGTGACTAAATCTACACCGCAATACCAGGAGTAAGATCCGTACACCTGTACTAATAATACAGACGCAGGTAGATGCATACTGCAGTCATCCAACATTGCTTGGTCTCAACTTAGACTCAAGCTCACACGAGTTAGTTCGCAGATTTAATATGCGAGTTTACATACTGGATTAACAAGACGTCTGTGGGGCGGCATGCACCAATGTAATAAGACGGAATGGAGCACGCCCAATGCTTGGTTTCTATGTGAAATAACGTTAGACCTTCGTGAAACCATATCTATTAATACGTCGTCTTTAGTATAAACCCATTGGTGCCGTCCCAGAATGGAAGATCTAGATTGAAGTCATAATTGTCTTCGAAGGCATGCGTGTGTTTGTAAGTAATGTTACTATTAGTAGAACCAAACGGTATGCAGTAATTGAAAAGAAAACGTGCATAGCTTACCCATGTTGAAAGTGTTCGAATGATTTCAACATTTTAAACACCGATTAAACTTTAAAGTAATCTAAAACCTAAGTGAACATTCTAGAGATGAATAGTGCATTTTATCAATAAGGTAAATATTAATAATGAAATCCTTAAATTATAATATTATTGTTCTTGTTACAATAACAATAATAATAACAATAATAAAAATGATAATAATATTTATAATGATAATAATAATAATGATAATAATAATAATAACAATGATAATGATGATGATAATAATAATTTTAATAATGATAATAATAACAATAACGATAATGATTATAATAATAATAACGATGATAATGATAATAATAATAATAATAATAATGATAATAATAATAATAATACATTTAAAAATAATCATTAATAATAATACAAATAACTACTATTGCTATTGTTGTTTTGTTGATAATCATAGTGGTGTAAACAGTCAAAGTGCAAATATAGTCCTCCATCGTATTTATAATTGCACAGCTTCCAAAACAATTATGTCGTTTTCGACATGTCTTGGAACGAATTCACAATGGAAATTTGAGGTAAATCCCGTCCAACTGACAGCAGGGTACCACCGTGTTTACATTGTTAGCCAACTCTTCTCATGGCTTCAAATTATATAAAAGTTGTAAAGAACGTACGCTTTACTCTATATACCTATATATTGCGAGATTGAAGCAACAATTGACTACTAATGGTTGCAAGGGCAACAGAACATTAGTCAATGGAAACCATTTTCTATAAACTTCGTGTGACGCAATAAATTGACATGTCTAGACGTAGTCAATAGAAATATAGCAGCAATCATATTACGCGGTACGTCATTCATATTTCGCGGTACGTGGTTCATATTATTGTAGGCAGATACTATCAAAAGAATAACAGAATTTGACAAGAACCGATCTGCATGTGATGCGAGTTTTAAAAAAAAATCAAAAAAAAAACGTAACGTGTTGCATCAAACAAGAAAAGGAGATAGGCGAATCTAACATACGCCCACACATGCAGTAGACAAGCAACTCCTTGAGCACATCATGAACACTTGTTGAATACCTCATGAACACAAAATGAATACTTCATGAAAACCTATGAACACCCTATATATAGATTACGAATATACCATGAACACATCATGAACGGCCATGAAGGAATCATGAGTACCTCGTGAACCCCCATGAACGCTCCATAAACACGTCCTAAACACTAATCATGAATACATCATGAATACCACATTAACACACCATAAGTACAACCTGAAGATTATAAACGAATACTTCAGAGTTATGGATGGACAATGTCTGCTATACGTGTGTTGGGAGGTGGCCGTGAAGACAGAGGATGTTAATGGAACTCTTCCTGGAAATGATGACATAAATTGTGTTAAACACAATTTACCATGCACAATATTCTGATTTTGGTGCACATTACATAAGTGAGAAATCAATCACTTAAACATGATGACAAAGAACACTATAAACAGGATTGGTCGGCTCGTCAAGCATGATGAAAGCGCTGAGGTATCGATTGATATAACGGTCTCTAAGGTACGTCAACAGAGGGCAACCAGTTACCATGTTTTGGCAATATGCCTGTTAATAAAGATTGTGCATCAATTTTACTAAATGGTTATCTCGTGAACACACGCTAGCGTTGGCAAGAACATGCAGAATGAATCCAAGCGAAATACCCTTGCCAAGCTTAAGAGTCTGAGCACTGATTCGTGAGTTTATTATCAAATCATATATTTATCTCCTTCTACGTCTCAAGCACATAACTGTTGACTTTTGTACAATAATCAGAAAATGATGATTCAATATGAAGGACCCTCAGTGAACCGCTCTGTTCTCAAGTTGGGCTTGACATTTGCAGACGAGGCTCTGTCGTTGACAGACCTAACAGAGTCTACACGCTCAAACGTTGTTCGTGAATGGCTAAAGTAATTTAGATGTAAAAAAAAAGAGAAGAGGTGATGCTGTTTTTGTGACAGTGTTCATTATTGTTGTACAATATCCAATACAATTTATGAACGGTCTGATTACGCTGCTGGCTGGGACAGAAATGCAACTTGAATACCGGTACATCTCTGAATTATTGTGACATCGCCTGCAGAAGAGGCTGATGGTTTGAAAGGAATTCCCAAAGAAAGAGAGAAAGTTTGCATCTCGAGGAGGACAAACGATGCACACGTGAAGGGAAAGATCTCACTTGCAGTTTATGATACGGATGAACTATTCTAAAGACTGCGTGGGAGTCCAGACATATGGCATGTTCCACCAGTGGATATGTGCACAAATCTGCGACATCCATCGATGGTGCCTGATACTTATACAGCAATCTTAATTCCTTATTTCCTGGTATGTCGAATATTTCGGGGTTCCTTGAATTGTTGCAAGGAACCTTGTAGCTCAACGAATATGAATCCTTGCTCGGAGACTTCGCGACAATAATCCGTGAACACCCAGTGTCACGCACGAGTTTGGATTTACCTGTATGTTCTTAGTTAATATTACATTTTGAGCAAATAGGAATAACAAATATATTGAAGTGTCAATCTTTTACAAATATGTAAATTTCATTAAAGGTAAAATAAAAAAAATCGAAAAAGAATTTCCACCAAGGACAAAGTATCTCTAAAATATATTATCATAAAGTGAAAGCCACATTTGATTTGGAATCGTTGTCGAGCTTAGAGGATGACCTGCAATGTTGACGATTCTAACGATGTATTTGGTCCGGAACGGAAGGTACGATGGCCATATTGACTGGATAGGGCCAAGTATTGCAATGATGGCCAAAATCGAAATACAGGCGTGATAATTTACTGGGGTTTACTGCTTTGACAATCGCCTTCGAGCTTAGATGATTTCGGCAGACTGGTCCCTCCTTGGGACGCATGTGTCTCACAGCATGGAGCTGGAGAGCGTTGACCGAGTCTGTCGAGGATGACAGCTATATATATATTTTTTATATATAATACAACGGAAGATTCTTTACTGTATCGTATTTATTTTAGTAAGAAGCACCCAACCAAATACTAATCTCTGAATACTCGTTTCAAATATACTAAGCAACTTTATGACGGCTGATATATAGGGTAGTGTCATTATAGGGTAATGCATTCACGTATGTTTGAAAGATATACGTTTCAATTATAAACCAAATTGACTTATAATTAGCTATATGCTTGAATTCATTCGATATTCTATGTGGGAATATATTTTCTCCTCCAAAACACCCTGATTGTGTAAAATTGTAAATCGCGTGTATTTGTGCGTGATTTTCTAGAAAGGGAAAAAAGGTCCTTTGGTACGCTGTATGTCAGCTGAGGACTAGAAGAATGTCCAGATACCTCGAAATCTCCAGTATTCTCTATTCCTCTTTATTCTCCTCTATTCCTCTTTATTCTCCTCTATTCCTCTTTATTCTCCATTATTCCTCTTTATTCTCATCTATTCCTCTGTATTCTCCTCTATTCCTCTTTATTCTCCACTATTCATCGTTATTCTCCTCTATTCCACTTTATTCTCCACTATTCATCTTTATTCTCCTCTATTTCTCTTTATTCTCCACTATTCCTCTTTATTCTCATCTATTCCTCTTCATTATCCAATATTCCTCTTTATTCTCCTCTATTCCTCTTTATTTTCCTATATTCCCTTATATCCTCTATTTCCCTTACTTTCCTCCATTCCTCTTTATTCTTATCTATTCCCTTACATTCTCTATTCCCCTTTATTTTCCTCCACTCTTCTATATTCTCCTCTACTCCTCTTTATTCTTATGTATTCCCTTATATTCTCTATTCCCCTTTACCTTCCTCTGTTTCTCTTTCTACTCTTCTATTCTCATTTATGAAACATCGGTTTGTATGTATGACTTATCGTCTTCGCAGTTTACAGAATGAGATGTCATTGTTGTTGTTTTAGGATTACAGAATGAGGTGTCATTGTTGTTTTAGGATTACAGAATGAAGTGTCATTGTTGTTGTTTTAGGATTACAAAATGAGGTGTCATTGTTGTTTTAGGATTACAGAAGGAGGTGTAATTGTTGTTTTAGGATTACAGAATGAGGTGTCATTGTTGTTGTTTTAGGATTACAGAATGAAGTGTCATTGTTGTTGTTTTAGGATTACAGAATGAGGTGTTATTGTTGTTGTTTTAGGATTACAGAATGAGATGTCATTGTTGTTTTAGGATTACAGAATGAGGTGTCATTATTTTAGGATTATAGAATGATGTTTTAGGATTACAGAATGAGGTGCCATTATTATTGTTGTTTTAGGATTACAGAATGAGGTGTCATTGTTGATGTTTTAGGATTACAGAATGAGGTGTCATTGTTGATGTTTTAGGATTACAGAACGAGGGGTCATTGTTATTGCTTTTATTGTCGTATTTATGTTCCTATTATTGGTAGTTATGTTTGTACCTCATATGCCGATGTTCTCGTGAATTGTCGTTTATTTTATGATTTTTTTTTGGTATGGATGTTTTTGGTGTTCTGTCAATTGAAACACTCATTCGATATTTATGTGGAACATGATAGGACATTTCCCTCGCGACATTATCCAAATAATTTAGGGGACAATACTTCCATATCTCGGCTGTACGTTGTGAACTGTGTGCGCCCTGAAGCCTTTAAAGATTTATAACCAATACATATCAGTTTCCAATGATTGTATAACGCGAAGTGATAAAGTAAAAATAAAGTAACTAGCCATACATTTGGGGGTATTGAAATAAGAATTGTTTCATATTATTTCATGTATTATTGGCATTTATCTTCATTCATTACTTATCAGATAATGAGGTTCATACTTCTATATATATATATATATATAATTAATATTATTTTAAGCCTTTCTGTAAGGTTTGTTTACAATCAATGAATGAATTAGTGCTTTACGTCGCAGCGGGAATATTTCACCCATACGCGATGACAACAATGTTTATTTAGTAAACGTATTACTTACTAACTACGGATGCAAGAAAATATAATAAGCATGAAAAGTCATGCCAAAAAGTTAAAAAATAAAATAGAAATGATGATTTAGAACACAATATTGTGTTTGTTTACAACAGAATAGCTAGAAAGTATGAAATTGTATTTTCTATTGAAATTATATTTTCCCGATGAATTAACATCCAATGAAATAGATTTTATCATTGTTCCATTCATAGTTTATAAACTGTTTGCCCATGTTTCTCTCTAGATGGTACCACATGAAGTGAGTCCTGAACGGAATTAAGTAACCTTGCGTGCGAGGATGCATGATCATGAGTGCGCGTTAAGTTTTATTTTATTAATTCTAACAATGTTTGTGAACAACGTGTATTGCACTAGATTTACGACAAAGGTCTGATATTATTTTGTTCTCATTTATACATGCACGTGTTAATTATGCATAGTTATCGTGAATTCACTTTTCTGTTGAGAATAAACACTCGAAATTATTGCAGTTATAGGAAATATAGTATAGAAACGTTAAATGAAAAACTCCAATGAGCCTAGTTTTATTTCGATTCCAATATCGGTCTAGTGTGTTGTAACCAAAACAAAAACATACTTAGTATGTTATTTAATATCTGTCAATATAAACCTACACTTGTAAATATACTCATAGAAAGTCCATCAATGACGAAACATCAGTTTAAGAATTTAGGTAATAAATAATAACTTTAATATACTGATATATTTCCAATAAACCAAAATACATAAATTACTTTAATAATCACACTGTTATTATTACTTATATTTCACTTTCGATTTAAAGAAGTTTCGGTGGGTACGTATTTGATCATGTGGCTGCTTACTTCATTCATCATTCGAAAAGAAATTAAATTCAGCAAATAAATCCTGCACTACTTCATGTCTGCTGATAATGAATAGTGTGTCTCATACATTCACTTAACACCAGGGTCGTTCATAGCACTGTATCAGTGTATAGAATTCACACGAAAACGAATAAATTTAAAGTTTTATGGCCAGATTGACATCGCAACCACTGCAAACAGTGTTTTTTTCAACAACAAAAATAGCATACTGAGATAAATAATTAATTTGCAGCACCCGACGTAAATAGATTCTTGACTCTGGAACTAAGACAGATTCATGGATATAATTGGTTTCTCTGAAGTAAATCTAGTCGTAGAGGCCCTGAAGGATAGTTTGGGAACATCAGAATACACGCCGTGATTAGTATCGATACATATGTTTGTGCATGTAAGGAAATGCAAGAAATTGAAATAGAATCCACTCGAAGTAGTATACTGGCCCTGGAAAACAGTAATCACTGCACCGAGAAAGGCCTGCAGCTGATGATGACGTTTAGTTCACAGGATGAAATATACCATGACCAAGACTAATTAATAGTTTCTATTTCCTCAGTTAAATACAGGTGAACACTAGAGAGCTTTACAATTAAATACGGAAATACATATCTACCTGTACATGTTATTCAAATTTCCAACATATACACTTGCTAATAATGGTTGCAATCTCTTAACAAAGTCACGCTTTAACACCACTCGAGATTCAAGTATATTTGGTAGTCGGGATGTGAACGAGCTGATCGGTGGGGTTTCTGTATACTTAAACTATTATGTTTATCGCATTTCTGGCATAATGAGTAGTGCATATTTTCAAAATATCAATGTATTTTAGGCAGCAATATAAACACCAGCAATCAATTGTTACTAATGCCAAATTAGTATCCACCGATAGCATGGTTCGCAATGTGATAAAAATCACTTAATTATTTACGAAAGATATAATCTTAAGAACACATATCAGTAAAACATGACACGTAGTAGCAAATAATTATATATAACAGATTAATTTGTATGTTAATATATTATATAGGAAGTATTGCCATATCGATATTCTATACAAATACATGTAGTTGGATGACGAGCATAGCTGGTGTAGTCCGTGAAATGGTTAGCCAAGTCTTACTACCGGTTTCTATTCTTTTGTAAGAATTCACGCTAAATTTAATACCCCACAAAACCATAAAATAAATTAAGTTGTCTGTTTTGAAGGTTTTACACACGTTGTGCGATTGCTGAAGCATTGTGGAGGTGACGTCGTATGTTGCAAAGGTCGGCATCACGTGTGTTTTGCATTACGACGATAATATTTGGCGTAAATATTACAATCCGGCAATAGAGCAGATTTATCGATAAAATAGCATTTTCTCCAAATTATAATCACCGTTCATAGGGTAGTATAATCACTACTTTATGTTTTCTACGAATGGAAGGAAGGTCGTGTCAGTGTTCCGTTAATGCTAGTGTATTGATTACATGACAAATAGTAAAGGGAACTCGTGTAGGCTGCAGAGAATTCGGATTTGATGATTCTCGTGTTCATATACAACCAGTTACTACTGTAAATACAGGCTTCAGTAATTAATTCATTATATTGTTAAGAATATCTTTCCAATTAAATAGGATGTCTATATTAAAAATAAATGTGCATTCGTCGACAAAGCAGAACGCGTCCCTAGAAAGAAGCCAGTAATTCTCCAAGGTTCATCTTCTGTTCTCGCCAGTAGCTATAAATATGTCGATACTTCGAGGAAAACATTGCATTAGGTTAAAAGGAACCAATTCGTATTAATTGTATAACTGAAAACGAACACACGTGTCTTAATTGTACATCAGCAAGAGAATATCGTAGGATCTGCCACAGAAACAACGGTATGTCCAGTACCAAAACATATTTGTGGGCTTTAGCAAACTATTGTTTCAATGCATCAAGAGTGACAACACTCTGTGTTATTATCATACATCACCTGTTAGCATCCATATGAATATACAGATTTTAACCACTGAAATATGATATCATTACATGTTCTTGTTACCGTATTACAACGAACGGATAATGTAAAATACATTCGTCAGTGACTTTTGTTGTGTATAAAGATTCTGACAAGACGTAAAGCAAACAAATATTAACGTGCCATGGGTATAAAGGTATTATCGGGGATACGGGCATAACTAGAAAGCTATATTTTGGAAAAATGCTAAGTTTGTACAAGAGAATAATGTATTCTAAATATTTTAGCATTGAATATTTTCGTATGTACTAGTATCTAAAGACGCTGGGTTTCAATAATAAATGTTCAACATTCAGGGAAAACCAGCTATGTATATTGGAACATGCCTATTTGTTGTCTCTTCAGCGTAATTGCATTAAATAATAGCATTCCATGTATAATCTATCAAGAATAACGTAACAATGTTGATCCTTAACGAGACAGGTTAATGAACACATATTCAGTCAGGTTAATGAACACATATTAAGTTAATGTTCAAAATAATGAGAGAATCAGGAAATTCACAAATTGCCCGAGTTTAAACATTTTCCCAATTGCCTGATTAACAATAGCATCACACACATCCACCGGTTATAGCCAAAGTCTAATTTGTTCTGCAATGACGTCAATACGAGGTACGTTCTGTATATATTGGAGTGGCACTATATGCTAGTACCATTCAATAGATTGACGTGATGAGTCCAACTACAAGTAGACGTATTTGTCTCCATATATATCCCACTATGCACAATGATTCGCGTACGAGTGTCTGTGCGTCACGCATGTTAATAAGTACACTTCAGTATACTTCGTGAAATGTACATTGAATATGTGTGCAACATGCCGGAATATTAAACTTGAAGAGTATTGATAGATTAAGTGCAACGAACTCAACATGTACACAATTGACAATGAGGTAACGGAACTACGAATTAGAATTGAAGATGAGTCTCCCGTTGGTAATACAATATACTAAATACAATTCTAAACGTAAGAGTTTACGTAGTATTTACGCGTTAATTAAACGTTTAATTAAGGTTTTCAATATAACTACCAAAATGCAAATGCCATTCGTGATGAAACGAATGTGAATGAATATTGAGTCATTAGCATTTATTGCGCAATGACGCTAATGGATCACGAGAAAACGTACCACGAAGCGCAACAAGACAAAGATACGGTTATCATTTACTTATGTTTCTATTTGAAATTAGAATAACAACGTGAAATATTCTGACGTAAGTGTGAACTCACCGTGTGTTATCATTCTTGACAGTTCTTGTATCTGGATCACTGTAAGAAAAAGCACACACACGGCGAGTCCAATTATCGTAAAAAAGCCTGTAATGAGCTTAAGAACGAAAACACAGACGTGCCTACACCCGGGTCCATTCTCCATTTCCTGAGGAATATGATTTATCAAAGTTTTCCACACAGCGTATATGTGTTCATAGTTTAGTGCTTTGACGAGGTTCTTGTTCAGTTAGACGCTTAGTATCCCTCTTCTTTCTTTTAACAGTATTGGTCTGTTGTGAATATTCATAAGGTTGTGCATGCTCGGTCTCCGTTCTTCAAACACTGGACTAGTACATGCACAAGCAATCAGGATGGCAATTCTTCGGCTATCCATCTCCGTCAAAATGAGTAATATGATATTTTAAAAGCTTGTCTAACGCGTTACATGGTATAATAATCCATGCCCACGTGAGTTGAACTTGGATTAATCCAAAACTGATATCAGTTGCAGTTGGCACGTCAGTGTTCCGTAGAGTATATCAATCATGTGTGTGAATATCACCTACATATTTCACCTCTCATTGTGTCCGTCGTAAGGGTGGGTACAGTCTAGAGCCTCTTGTAACTTCAACCAATCACTAAACAGAAATGTGAGCCCTATGATCTATCATCTGGAATGAAGATCTCCTGAACAGGAACATTTGATATATTCTTAATGCTACGTCTAGCTTAAGACACACGGGCATTGTCGTACACAGGTGCACGTTCTGCTTTGTGGTCCCATAACAGTTATCTTTAAGCCAATGAAAATCATCCAAGAACGGAGCCATCGAGATTAGGTAATGTTCCATCAAGATTTTGCTTCTCTTTTTCTTTTCAACATAGATCTCTGCCGAAGTGGGATTTCATCACGAAATGCTCCGATATTCCTGTTTTGGCAAGTCTCTGTCTCCCACCCATTGTCCAACATGGATGGTAAGCTTTTGGGATCATGAAAAAATAATCCGTTAGATAGGTAGGTGTATGACGATTACGAGAGCGTTATTGCCAAGCCTACAGCTCGTACACACTCCAGCAACACTGTCACAGTCACGTCTGCCTGTCTGCCCCCATCAGTCGAAACAGCTTAGAGCTCTTTTTTCTTCTTCTTCTTCTTCAAGCGGTGAGCGCTCAACCTACCCGTAATAATCTAACAATTTAAATGCATGTAAGAAGCTTCCAGACCCATCATGGCCATCACTCACAGGTTCACAGACAAATCCTGTTTGAATTTAGTCACGCTGTGATCTTGTGTCATGTAATACCCGCTCTTCGTAGAACCACATAGCGCGCGCTGGAAAAGAAACTCCATTACGGTGTTGTGCGAAGCATCTCGTTTTTAAAGCACCACAACGCGGAAAACAGGTTACAGACGAGTTCGAAACTACCGGTGTCCCGGAGAAGAAAGTTCCATGACTTCACTGACCGTGAATTAATCAATTAGGCATTGTATCAGTCAGTCTAGGGGTGACAGAAGGATCCTCGGTGGGTGTACACCAAATAACCATCGGACTATGTCATTGCCCCATGGCTAACCACCCAAGTGTGCTCTTTCTCTAGACTGATGCAAATTCCCCGTTCTTTATACGCATTGAAACTACAGATACGATCTTGTTTATACTATTTAGCTATACGGTGTTGTTACATTTTGGTACTTAGTAGCGTATAGGTTGGAATCTAATAGTGTTGAAATATGAGAAGTTCTTTGTGAGATTAACTGTCTCCTTTTGTGATAATTTGATTGATAGGTATTTGAGCTTGGATATTTGAAATGCTAAACATTGCTTTAATAACGATCTACACAAGACATCATCCAACTTTAGTACATAAGCCACTTTGCTATATTTTGCAAACAATTTGACATTTAAGATATATATAAAGTGGAAATTCCACACTTTTGCAGTATCGGCATATATTTTATTATATTAAACATTCCTCCTTGCTATTTAGATAATCTACACTATAATGAATTCATGAATTAATAGGTTTTGACGTTTTATCATAGTTTAAACGTGTATGGTAGGTTGCAGTTAGATTTCCCACGTAGGAAACATTATTATTATAATTATTATTACTATTATTATTACAGCATTATTATTATTACTATCACCAGTATTACTACTACTACTACTACCACTACTACTACTACTACTACTACCACTACTACCACTACTACTACTACTACTACTACTATTACTACTACTATTACTACTACTACTATTATTATTATTATTAATATTATTATTACCATCATCATCGTCAACCATCATACACAACCACTACCACTACCACCTTCATCATCATCATCATCATCATCATTATCATCATTATCATCATCATTATCATTGCAAAATCCAAGAACGTCTTCATCTGTCTAGTCAGTTTAATTACCGGCATGCTATGAAGTGAGATCCCATGATTCTACTTATTGTTATAATTTTTGAAATTATTACTGATAACACCGAATATGTATAATTTGGCATTGAACGTTAAGCAGACGCTAAGACGTCACACGGTCTATAGTGAGCTGAACTATTCTACGCACGAAGTGAGGGCCAACGATGACGTCACTTCCTCGAGTAGTTAATGTCTGAACGAAGAATGAAAGCCGTACCGCTCTTCAATACATGACGGTTAACCGCACCTGTCTATAGATATAGGAAGACTGGAGGACTCGTTGAGAGCGCAGTTACAACAGCGATGACATATGCACACATATACATCAGCATCACCCACGTCCAGTGCCGAATGCTATAGTCTAACACGACCGTGTAAATACCATTGAACTAATGGTACCCTAGTTCTATATACAACGTCTGGTAATACATCTTCGTGTCTGATATTTGACCAAGATACTAGATGCAAATTTTACATCTTTGATAGGTCTACACGTCTATAATGAACGGACAATATATAGCAAGAATAATGATGATTATATGGTAGACAATGTCATTTCCGGTTGAACTCGGCACACGCACTCGGAAATATGTCGGAATGGAGTACATCCGTGTATTGATAATATAGGTCTCGGGCTCCAATTAGTTCATTTCCTTGAGGAAGTGACGCCAGGAAACATAGTCTATTAGATGACCTGTGGCCTGCTTGTAATTCCGGCTTCCTATTGTATTTTTATTTATTTTTTAATTCAATATTTGTTTTGGCCGGGAAACAGGTCAACTTCACCTTTAAATTAACAGCAAACATGTGCCGATTAAACTGGAAAGCACAAGAAAAATAGATTTTTTTTTTTGTTAGAACCATATTTGTCCTCATGTTCTATTAACACTAAGAGTGTGTAGTGAGTTGGCGCTGATAGATGAGAAAGATTTGTTCTGCGAGCATCGGCTGGTAAAAACCAGCAACATCCGTAGCGCTGAATGTTGCAGTAAACCTGCGAGCACCGGCTGGTACTGACAAGACTAAGGATGATAACTG
>JAUTBT010058656.1:0-14999 GCA_032361225.1 Lepetodrilus schrolli | reverse complement strand
GAATTGAAATGTAAACATTGGGGAACCCCTTGCCGGCGCGTGCTGAAATCCACGCATGTTATGGTGACGTCAGAGGGATGGTGGTGTACAAGATGGCGGCGGTGTGTATGGGAGATAATAGCTCATTAGATAGTGAGGATTTAGCAGAAAGGAATACCACTCCAGTGTTGTTCGATATGGTCAGAAAAAATGGCATCAACCACGGATGCTTTCTCGGAGATAAAAAGTGTGATTCGTTGGACTCCTCGATGTCCAAGCATGAAAAAATGCCGCGATTAAATGGGTGCTCTGTGAAGCCAGTTTTGTCTGCATTTCCAAAACCATCCATCCCAAATTTACGATCAAGAAAGGACAAAATATCTCCAGAGATTCCAAAGAGAAAAAGGAGAGCATCTAAGCAAGACCTTTCAGAACCAAAAGAAGAGTAAGTATTTATGATATACTATTTCCTTTACGATGTCACTGGTCGCAATGGGGCGAGGTTTTTGCTCGCACAAGGCACACTTGGTCCTGCGTGCTTTTCATTAGCATATGTATAGTCGTTTAGCCTCTCTCCCGAGATCCATGTTAGGAGGGGTCAGCCCTAGTTCTCCTGCATCAACTCTACCCACGGGGTAATAGCTGCCAGACCCATGTCTCATTCATGTACCTGCAGTAGAGTATTTTTTATATTTGTTTTATAAGCAGAGCAAAACCGCAGCTGAAGTTTGAAAAAGTTGGCTGAGATTACGACAGTATAATATTCCTGCTGAGGTTCTGACTGTAAGATCCATCAGCCGATGGGTTAAGTTTAATTAGAGAATTACCTTTGTCTTCTGCAATAAACAATCAACACATGTCACACCTGCTCGAGCTAATTAGGTGTTAATTAGCCTGAGCGAGAGTACACAATTATGAGACCAGTAAATTGCACTCAGATTCTAATTGATTTCAAATTCTATTGACTGTCTTGTTATATATATATAAATTCTCATATTAGCATCATTTTCAGATTTCATTCTGGACAGTGGATCTTTTGTGAAGACATTAAATAAATTTAATATTATAATTTTGAGTGGACTAATTTTATACCATGACAAGGAATGTTCTCATGTCTAACTCTCTCCATGCTGTAGGCAACCGGAGATGCCCTAAAGGGCAGTGTCCATGCCTTATCCAGCAGGGACAGAGTTAAGCATATCCTATTTTACAGTAAACTACTGAATTTACTATTATTCCTTCAGCCTTCTAAACTTTCCATTATTATTGATCATACACAAATTACCTGCATAAATCATGAACTTATTGTAGACATTTATCTCTTTTTTTAAAAATCAACTTGATGTAGACATATTTTTTATCAGCTTTGTAACATCTTAAGACTTTATAGATAAATATATAATATTATAATTCTACAAGGTGCAATTTTTATGAAAAGTCAAATCATTTGTCTGATTAAAATTAACATTTCATGTTAATATTTAGGGGAAAGATATTTAATTTCATTTTTTTAAAATTGTTATTATTGAATTCACAAATTTATTTCAACATCTTATGTAGTTTTTATCCCAATTATGAATAATTTAATTATAAATATTTAGTACTAACAACACTTCCTTGTAATTTAGGTACAAGTTCAAACTTATAGTTGCACACTTAAAGAATCATCTGTGAAGTTACCATAATTTTAGCTTCCAATTATATTGAAATGGAAAGTTAGTGTCACCAATAATTAGTAATTTTGTCTTCCCTCAATTTACGGTTATCCATTTACCGATAGATACCTAAAATTATTGAGCAGTTTATTATACAGATTTTCAAAGGTTATTCTACTGATATGTCAATACACAATTCTTGTTGAACCTATTCAAAGCTTGTGATATTAAAGATTTAGCAATATTTATCACAATGATCCAAAGCAAGTAATCATCTTAAAGACATTGTTTTCTCAGCAAGAAACCAGATCTCTCCTATTCGATTTCCCATTCATTCTATTGAGACTTTTTTTCTTTCCCATATAATAATCACCACTGATAACAATATTTATATTTTTTATCAAGCTTTGAAAAAATTAGGTGTAAAATTTACATTTGATACTGTTTTGAGCTGGCGGTTATCGTAACAGTTCATGCAAATGTGGATAAGGAAGGGAAGCTTAAGACTGACACAGCAGATGTTGCAGCTAGGGCTGTACAATGAGGGGCACAAGGGACACATAGAGGGGAGAGGTGTCCCTCCATTGTGTGGCCAGCAGTCACTTTGTTGATAGGTCCTCACAGGCTCCTAGAGGTCAAGGTGCATGAAGAAAGAAATTTCTCGTCCCATCCACAAGCGAAAATACTGAGCAATCAGGCCTAGCCCCTATCTATCTATCTTAGAGTTTCATTCTGGTTTACTTGGGGGGTGGGGGGTAGAAATTGCTTAATTTTTTAGGCTCGATTTTCATAACTAACTGTAATTTCAGTTTTGATCCTGAGTGATGTGTAGGTTTTATGTAGATGCAATTTTGTGCTAAAATTAGGTGTTATCGTTTGTCTGTTAGCGACTGTATGGTCTGTTGGTTTGGACCAGTGTTATTGGATCACAGATGTGAGAGATACTCTACGAAATTACCACTCATCTGAGGCATGGTTCAACTTCTATCATTGGATGAAATGAAGTAGACTGGTGCCTACTTAGTTGAATGTCTGGGAATCAATTGATAGAGGTAGAGATAAACATTGATGAAAGATTGTCATTAGTGCCTTCTTTAAATGTTATTAGTGGCATGACTGTATGGCTTAACCTTAGTCATGCCAGGGGCATCTAGATATTCCATTGGTAGCGCAGTGTATTTTTTCCTTAACTCCAGAAAGTTAGATTAAATAAATTTAAAATGTAGTAGACATGGATGAAATACATTTTCAATTTTGATATCTAGAAACAGTACTATAAAGTACAGCCTTGATATCAAATAATATAATGTAAGGAAAGTTATCTTTTCTATAATGTCTGTTATCACTGATTATAGATCTATTAAAAACTTGTAACATTTTCTATTGTGGTTTGGTCCAATGTTAATGATTTTTATGAGGATGTGGTATGTCTGAGTGAAGATTCGTAGAATAATGCCCCATAAATATGGATTAGCCTGGCATTACAGTAGGTTTTATAGTTTTATAATTAATATGATATATTAATATAAATAAATGTACAAAATTCTTCAAACAGTTATTTTGTCAAGTACATTTATATGGATAATGAATATGATGATTACTTTGTAAATTATTTATCATTTTTATACAGGAAACTAATTTTCATAAGAGAACCAATGAAGGAAGTATACACTCTATTTATTAAGTCGCCTGACAATGATGACGTTCTCGTCCTCGCGTATGGGGGAAATATTTCTGCTATGACGTAAAGCACTAATTCAATCAATCAAAAATCTTTATACATCAATTTATATATTAATTAAGATCACAAATATTATTGAAGATGATTAGTAGGTACTAGATGTATATTGACTACCAAAGTCAGTTGCTTTCAGTTAGGAGTATCAGTTAATACCTGTGTTTCGGGTAACCCGACCAACCCTGATAAAAGCTTGCGACCCGAGACATTTTTTTCAAGAACTAAATAAAACAACTTTGTATAATGCCGACCCTCGACCCTTGTCTTAACTTGCAACACTTATATATTTAATATAGATGTTTGGATACATGTACCTTCAAAACACCAAGAATAAATAGTAAAACAAACCAGTTGAGCATTTCTTACATTACAATATTGCAGACCACCGCCAGAATTTGTTTGACAATTATTATTATTATTTCTTAAATAGTTCCAAGTCTATCATGGTCTACAGAAATAAAGCCAAACCATTCTTAGTTTGTGAGAAGACACCTTTCGGAGATGGACTAACCAATTTGCATATCTTGTAAATAGAATTCATTGTGATAATTTTTAATGAAAGTATCATTTGTTTTCTAAATGTTTACACACCCAGCTATTTATTTCTCAGGTCCCACACGTTATTTAGTTTTTAATATTTATGCATTTGTAAGGCTATAAATTATAATGTAGATCATCAAATTAAATTGAAAGCAGGCATCAATATCTGTGATTGTATGCCTTTAAGAGCTGCTTTCATGACTATTTCGATAAATATCATGTCTTGTCAATTTGTGTAAAAAGCACAAATTACTATTCATTTCTAAAGATATTAAACTAAATGCTTATTTTTAATGACATTTAAAGTTTGTGTAACCAATTAGAAGCATTTTAAATATTACAGTTTACACATTTTTTTGAAACACATAACAGACTAATAGGGTCTAATGTGATGAAGGCATTCTTGGAAGTTGTTAGAATTTAAATAACAACTTGACATTTTGTCCTAATGAGAAATTTCCAAATTCCACTTCATTATGTTCAGTTTTGAAATCATAACCTGTACATGAGAAAACATATGTCACTAACAAATCGCAATTTTGATTTATGCCTTTTCTGATTGTATAAGATTAAATGGCAGACATGTTTCATTATTACGAATTCTATGAAGATAGAACAATGAAGAGGTCATTCAAGTTTACAATTGGCTATGGTTTTATGCTCTGTTTACAAAGTTTTTCTTGAATTTAAGGTATGTTATTCATTCAGTGTTTCAAAGACTTGATAGAAGCAGAAAAATATCTGTATTTGTATGATGAAATTAATGGGTGTGCAGCTAATTAGACAACTATAATATCTAAAGAATTTGCATGGAATAATATTGGGCATGTGATCACGTTGACAAACTCTAAGCACACCCACACACATAGTATTATTTCAACTTAATCCTATAAATGTAAAACTTTACCTTTTGAAAATGTAATCCATTAACGTCAATTAAATTATTACTTAGACACTTACTTCAACTTTTATGATGTATATAGGGAATCTAGCTATATATTTTATCTCCATAAACATAAATAAATAAATAAATATTATGATATAATGAATTTAATCTATTAATCTTTTAAAAAATATACATGTTATGAAAGTTGAAAAAATCAGTACAATAGTTCCGTGACGTTCATCAAGGCAGTGTGTGAAAATACACCAGGCGCAGGGTATTACGAAATCATTATTTCTTTATGGCAAACTATCACAGTACATTAAGTCACACATCTGGTGTCAGTTTTAGTATCATACCTTGCAGTCCTGGTAAATACCAACCAGTGCATATAGATCACATATTACATCCTTGTTAAATCAATAAAGAATTGATTTAACATACCCTTGATATAGGCTCATTCAAATACAGTAAATTACACATAATAGGCTCACTCAATAACAGTAAATTACACATATTAATAGGCTCACTCAATAACAGTAAATTACACATATTAATAGGCTCACTCAAATATTCAGTAAATTACACAGCTCACTCAAGGAAACAGTAAATCACACCATAGATAGTTATTTGATTCCCTGGTTTATGGATCCGCCGACCCGATTTTTTCATTTTGGAAAATAAAAATAAATATTTTTTATTAAATTTTGCCGACAGTGTAAATTGATCTTTAGAAAATTATATTATAATAATAAATGGTGAAGGAACAAGTCGTATAAACCATTATGGTATTTATAACAATTATTGACAGCTATATTGATCAATTATATTTATTTTCTGTCAACCAACCACTCATTATCTCCAATTATTATTATTTTTTATATTGGACCCAACCAAAATATCAAATTATACTTATCTATTTTTTCGACCGCCCACGCCAAAATCATCACAGATAAATCCGTAAACCAGGGAATCAAATAACTATGGCTCACTCAAATAAACAGAACATTTTAAACGTGTCACCTGCTTACAGATATTTTCTAAACCAAGTTTGCATTTTTGTCTAGACCTACCAGTGATTACCAATGACATATTTCTGAACATTTCCTTTATGTGTAAGTTATTACATGAGCAAACGTATTATAACCAACTTATTAGTGAGTTAATGCCCTTGTGCAATAACTTCACCATTAAGTTGGTTATTACATGATTTCCGAGTGTAATAACTTATTTAAACGATGGCCACATAATATACTGAAATGCTAGTGTGACTTTCTAATAAAATACATATTTAAAAATGCAAGGACTATTTGTTTTCATGGCTAAATTTGAATCCCAGAGTTATGTGCCCTACATTATAATTGTGCAATCTGTAAAATTCTGTGCAAAAAGCGTGCTTCTTTCTTTCTCATTCTTCTGTATAATAATTGTTGAATTATCGTTCAAATTGTTTGTTTATTGTTATTATTTTATAACAATAGTTTATAATATTAATATGAAATTATTAAGATTGAAATATATTAATACTAAAAATATGAAATCGCGTTACTCGTTACGCATTAGTATGAGAATGCATGTGCAACATGAAATACATGCGCCCATGCGGTTGGATCAGTGTGTATGGCAAAGACATGTCTTCAAACCATCTTACCAACCATTGCAAGAACATAATTAAAATTAATGTTATATCAAATGTAAGGAAATGTTTCAACTGTTTACCAACCAGTGATGTAAGTAATGATGAAATCGTTGAAATGACTGTGACAAGTATTAGAATGAAAGGCAGCATTTTGCGGAGATAGAATATGAATGTGTACTGTACCATGTTGTTGCAAATGTACGAGTATCCAGGGAATCTTCTATCGAATACAAGTTAGAAGGAACTAAGAAATACAATGGATACTTTTATGAAACAATGCAAGTTGTGGTCTGGGCCTCCAGACAAAACAAGCTCAATTTACTTCAGTGGAGCAGGAGAAAGTGTTGTGGAATAATGTATTTACCTGGCAGTGAATCCCCGAATGTGTTGGCAGTCAATCTCGAAATGTTGCTTGATATATTGTCTACTTATTGCCATTTTGTGTTGTGAGAACATCGCAAATTAACTGTGGGCCAATTTGAAGTCGGATCTAATTCATGTGTAGAGAATTTTATAACACCAAACGTAGTACGGTACAGCAAACTGAATATCAGAGGATTAAAGAAAGTGAATATTGTGCCGAAGTGTGCCACTACACAAGTCTTGAATGTCGATGAAAAACCGACTAGCAAATTTTTGTAAGCTGGACACTAGCCATTCATCAATGTAAATGTCGAACAATAATATTGAAATATGTAAAAATCTATTAAAATAAACATATCCTTTTGTTTTGTTGTTTTTAATGTTGAAACTGCTATTTGCTTAAAACCTAAGATCAGCCACGGCAAAACAACCAATTTTCAATTTGATGGGACATTGTAATGGTAACATCGTAAAAAACGAGTGTCCTGAAAGTATATTAATATATCCCCGAAATTTAAGATACATGTGCACGGTTTTGTTGTGGTTGACATTAATGTTTTGAGTGGTTAAACCATTGTAGCTTCATTTGTAAAATGTTCAAAGCTAAGTATAATGTATGGACATGTTGAATACAATCACGGTTTGTTGACATATTCCATGGTCAAATGTATAGCTGAAAGTATGTACATTTGATTTGTCTGCACTAGTATATTGTGAAACAAGCTACATTTTCCGCAGGTCCCACTTGTTTTCAATATTTTCATATTGTATTTTATTTTATTTTATTTTTTTATCTTGCGACAAAAGGTACACAATGAAAAAAATATGAAAATATTTAAAACCAGTGGGACATGTGGAAAATGTAGGTTGTTGCTTAATATACTCATGTAGACAAATTAAATGTACATACTAAAATGTTTGACCATGAAATATGTCAACAAACCATGATTGTATGCCTTTAATCATGTTAATATAACAAGAGAAAAATAGTCACATTCACCCATGTGTTAACTAACATTTTAGTATACAGACAACAAAGGAGCCATGGTTTAAAATTGTTTATCACGATCCAGACTGCATCATATGGTTAATAATTTTGTCCCAGAATGTTCATATATTGAAACAACCTGTTCATTTTAGTACCATAGTGACATTACTATATCGAAATATGAGTTGTCATTTATCAATCATAATTACTTTTAGGGTCATGTCATAAGCTTGCATAAGTAATAATATTGGAGCCAAGCTATTTCCTTGTCACAACTCTGTACATTGAGTTAATAATGGATGGATCTTTTCAACACAAAGGGCACACACAGCCTGGTGTCTGCGTGGGGCAATGCTTAAGAGTGTGGGAGGGTTGTACGACTTGAACCATTACCCAGGCAAATGTATGGAAATAACGACACCCATTACTTTGTAATGTTATTTCCTATTGAGAATGAGACATTCATGGGTCATATGAGGGATGGTAAAAATTGATTCAGAACTAGCAAATTTGCTTACAAATTGTAAATCCTGTTTTTAATGCTGTACTTTTCTAAGAGTTAAAGGTGTGACCTCATGAAAAAGGGCTTGACCTTTTGAATTTCAATAAGCTAGTTCTGCTATGTGTAATATTAGATTACTTAGTATAGTGTTTAGTGACGATTTTTTTGTAATGTCTGCTATAGTATTATGGTTTGTGTATTTTCTATTTTTCCTTTTTTTCTTATCAGAGGCTCTTGGATTTAGTCAATATTGTCACAAATAATTACAGGAAAATCTAATGGGCACAAATGACATGTATTTCGTATGTGCAGTATACCATGTAATAACCTTCTTTTACCATGCCTCGAAGACATTATGCTAAAATCTATCGGACTCCTTTGGTTAGAGACTACTACAGATTTCAGTATTCCTTGACAGGATATTTATAGCTGTTTGTGGAGACACTCAATCAGACTGATTTCCTTAAGACTAATTTTGAAGGATGTTTCAAATCAATTATGTCTGTATCGGTTCTCGATACATGAGCCGCCATGTGTTGAAAGCAATGACCGACTAAGTAACTCTAGCCTGCAGTAGTGCAGACTACGTCACTTGTGCATGTTATGTCCACACAATGGATACATGGGAGACATGGCTGAGGTTCGCACATTTTTCCTGATTTTCCACCCCAGGGTTGGTGGTGGCCAGTATTTGAGCTCCATGCAGTTTCCCTGATAAGTTCACAGAGATTGTGTCTATTTGTCAATGATGGGTATAACGAGATATGTATGCTGTTTTCTGTATGTTCAGTGGTGTGAGACAGTGATTTAAATTTTAGAGAGGAACCGTCCTTTAAATACCACACACAGCAAGGTAATGTTAGTAATTAATTATTTAGTCATCAATCCTAGACATGGTAAATTCATTTACATGAATTTCAGCAGCAATATGAACTCATAATTAAATAAGTAAAATATAAGTAAAATATCATTAATTATCTATTCAAATATAACATCTAATGCCAGACATTCTTTTATTAAAGTTTTAAAGATAAATTGTGTACAGCATTTGGAGAAAAATCCTACTGGCTAATTTTCTCCTATTTTCAGAAATATTTATTTAATCAGTAATCAATAATAAATAAATAAGTAAACCATTTTTATTTACTAATAAATTCAAGTTTTCATCACATCGTAAATGTCTAATTCTTTACAGCAGAGTTAATGCAAAACTATCCCATTACATAACAGAGGTGAGGAGACGGATAACTATATCATATACAAGCATAGAGTCTATAGACACACAGATAAGAAGGTCCAACCATAACGGCTTGGCAACATTCACTGCATACTTATTCCAAATTGGCCATGATAGCCATGGATGTATTCATGGGGTAAAATTAACAGGTCTGGCAGATGTGCCTGACCGAGAGACTCCCGACTTGACAGATGGAGTTCATCTTGTTCAAGTATCTTGAGTCTTCCCATGTCTATGAATGAACATCCCTCTTTATATAGAGACAAGGCTGGAGCACATGCCATCATTTCAAAAGCTTTCAGCCTAGAACCAGGAAATGAATCTGGTAGTGTTATGTGCTGCACATACGGTGAGCTTGTCCAAGGAATGATGGATTGTCTGCATGTTCTGAGATCCTGAAATGCCCAGGACATATTGTACAGAGCTGTATGTCTGGAATTTGCACGGTCCCTCACAGGTCCCTCACAGCCGACTATCAATATAGGGTGGGTGGTAGTGCAGTGGTAGAACATTTGGACTTCAGAGCCAAAGGCCCGCGGGTTCAATGTTGGCGTAAGTTACCTTACTGACTTGATACAGGATGCACTGTCTGTAGAGTGGCAATGCAGTTTTCATCCTTGGTCTGTCAGTACCAGCCAGTGCTCACAGGTTTACTGTAGCATTCCCAGCTATGAATGTTGTGAGTTTCCTCTTGCCCTAAACTGACAAGCCATGATATAAGAGAAAGAATCTTGAAAGCGGATCTAAACCCCATATCCAAAAAAAGAAACTCAATACAGACATGAAAGGTCGGTAATCATCATCTTGATATCAATCAATTATTGATACATATCAGACAAATGAATTCTGTACAAAGAATGGTAGAAGATCAAATTATAATTCTGCAAGATATAAATTTTTGTATTTGTTATGTTGACATCACTTGGGAAAAACAGCAGATATGAGTAGAAAAACTAGACAATGATGGCAATGTCTTCTTCATACAATGCTTGTCTTCAGGGAGTATAGATCTATTGCATGTAAATAAAATCGTATTTTGTGAATAATAAATAGGCGTATAGGTATTGATAAGGGCGGGTGGTAGCGCAGTGGTAGAACATTGGACTTTAGAACCAAAGGTTCCAGGTTCAAATCCCACACTGGGAGCCGGCATCAATGTTCACGAAAGTTGCTTTTCTGATGCGATATTGATATGATGCAATAGTATTGCAATAGTAGAATTGGCCTCAATAGTCACCCTTAATAGGAATGTAGACCCACATGGTATAGTGCCTTATTGATTTCTCTGATCTATTGTGGTTACTGGTTCATCATCCTTTATGTTATGTGTATCACTACCATCGATTAACATGTCATTTGTGCTTCTTAAGAACAGTACATGTAAACATTTGGATTTCCATTCTTTGTTATTCAATAGGCGGCAGACATATTGAATTCATACAGCATAGAAGGTGTTGGGTTCACTTGAATATATATGGAAGTTATCTGGAGAATTCCTGGATGTGATATTGACTTAGTGTGATCTCAACAGCAGCTGCATGCTATGGTGGATTTGAGGGTGTTTAGGTTGAGACCTGCGGACCGTATTCTTTCATACATATGTGGTTCACTTAGCACTTCCTGGTTCATTAAGCATGAGCTCAAAGAATGTTAAATTCTTAATTTTTATGTTATTTGTTTGTTTACAAATTTAAATTGTATAAGAATGATCACACTATTGACTTTTCATGCCTATATACTTTTTTTTTCATCATTGTAAATATTTAGTCTCTTCTTGTTCAATAAACTACATTCCTAAAAACATATTTTCATATATAAGTCCTTAAACAATCAAATACATTTAAAAAACACTTTTTTTTTTATTCATACACAGTTTGTTTGTAAATAACTCCTTCAGAACCCAAACAGCAAAGGGTTATTTCTTTTTCACAAGGAAAGATGTTTACCTCTTACACAATGGTACGAGTTCTCTATCTGCTCATGTCAACATCCTTAGAGGTCATTGACCTATGATGTGGACGTTTGGCAAAGTTCCATCATGCAGAATTCCCCACCCCCTCCCCCACTAAAAGCCAGTGTCATCACAGACTAACATCCATACAAAGACATGCACTCAGATTATCAGGTCTTCCTTCAGTGCTGGTAAGGCGGCCATGTTGTCCTGCAAACAGGAAGCAGACGACATCACTTTTGGCGTCTGTTTGGCTCAAGATTTTGTCATTGATGTCACTATAGTGTGAGTAATTCTCAAGAAGGACACTTCTAATAAAGTAATGTGATTGTTGGATGAAGGAGGGAAAACGGTGAATTCAGAAATTATCAGAAATTATAAGAATTGTGTTATTGTGAAAAGATATGACTGAGAACATGCACTGAAGAATTTAATGAATGTTTCTCATCGATTACATTTGACATGTTTCAGAGTAGCCTATGTAATATTTGTTTATCAATTTTCAATTTTATGTTTTATTAAATTAAAAAGTCTTACAAACGTAGATGGTTGTTGCCATGCTAAATTGTATGTACACATTTTTCTTTAAATTTTGACAAGAATTAGACTTCAATTTCTTTTTGCACTTTGTACTAGTCATCGGTTATGCAACATAGAAATGTAGGTCATGACAACTAAAATGCTTTCGGAAATACAAATATGAGGTAAATTTGATTAATCATGAGTCTGAAGTGACTATGTTCCTTTAACATTGTGTAATCATGGTTATCAGAGACATTGTTATAAATTATGCTATTGGTGATACATATATGTGATAATTCAATTCACAATCAAAATGTTAAATGATAACTGAGGTTTTTCTTCTGTTACATGAACATTTTTTCAAAATACTTTAAATTTTTTTAAAAACCAAATAGGTCCATAATGTGATGAATTTATAATTATTATAAACAACACATTTACTCTTTGCATAAATATTGAATATTTAACTATACTTCAGATCTCATTATGCATATATCTATATTATGGTATAGATCTATACAACACTGTATCACGTATTTCTATGGATCTGCTGCATACATTTACACAATAGATCTCCCCCATTATAAGCCAATAAACTGACACAATAGGGAGTCGAAAAGGTCAATTGATTCATTGACAGATACATGTGTGTGTGTGTCTGTGTGTGTGTTTGTGTGTGTGCATGCATGTTTGTGTGCACGTGTGTGTGTGTGTGTGCATGGATTTATGTGTGTGGTTGTGTGAGAAAGAGAGCGAGAAAGACCGAGAGAGGGAAAGAGGGAGGGAAAGAGAAGAGGAGGAATGTGTGTGTGCACATATATAGACGTATGTGTGCACAGATTTATGCATGTGTGTGTATGTGCATGCATGCATGTGTGTGCATGTCCAGACAGTAATCCAGTGCCTATTATTAATAATTTAATATTTGACAACTAATTTGTCTACCACATACATTGACAATCGCAGACTGACACCTGGGGTACTCTGAACATCTGCCATGGCTTATGCCCTATTTCCCCTCATTTTATTGGCCGGTTGGATGTTGTCTTCTGGAATATGCAAGACAGGTAGTACCTAATATGTATTATTATCGCTGTAGCAGATCGCTGCTAATAGTTATGTGTGCAGTCAAGTAAATCACTTCATG
Source organism: Lepetodrilus schrolli (assembly GCA_032361225.1). NCBI lineage: Eukaryota > Metazoa > Mollusca > Gastropoda > Lepetellida > Lepetodrilidae > Lepetodrilus > Lepetodrilus schrolli. Next base: position 1,855 of record JAUTBT010058656.1, on the reverse strand, counting down.
TTATTGCAGTGTCAGTTGGCCTACAATAGCTGGTAATGACTTTGAACTTCATTGATCATACCCATTCATCGTGTCAATTTTTGCGTACATGTGTATGTGCTTACATGCTTTGATATTGAAAACTTTAATGTGTGAGTAAAAACATTTAGTTTAAGTTGTATGTCTGTATTAGAATCGAGACACTGCCAGTCATTTTTTTTACGATGTTCATGATTGTTGCTGCACATAGAGCTCATAATCATGATAATAGCATTATTACCATATGTTATTTGAATTTTTTATTGTCTTTATAACAAACCCTTTTGCATGAAATTTACATTGCATGAAATTTACATCATATTAAAAAATAATCTCCTTAAATATTGTTCAATTGTAGTTTTAACCCTCTGCAAAATTAATTTTACAGTTTAGTCATCATTTTCTCGGTTGTAAGCTTTAACGTGGTACTCAGACATCACGATCATATTGATTACATTACAAGGCAGATTTTTCCTATATTCCAGACTCTATACTTTTTTCTCAACACCATATGGACAAATTTATATTCTTCTGTCCCAAAAGCATGAATGTTTTATTTATTCATGACATCACATACAAGAATTGCTTTTTTTTATGCATGGTTATTAGATATTTTTTTTGCATTAAGTTGCATTGCAGGAGTTGTATGATTTTGCCCAGTGTCATAGCTGGTTGTAAGTTGATGTCTTTCAGCTGGCATTTCTGGCAGTTTTTGTGCTAAAACGTATTCAATAGTGAACACGCAATATCCTCTAAGGTGAATTTCCCATGGGCTAGCTAAAATAGATTTCCAAAGTATTGGTATTAAAAATATGTTTGTGTGTGTGTATTATTCAGTCTGTGTATTTATTTTTCTCTTTTTTCTTTCTTTCTTTGTTCTTCTCTCCTTTATCTTTCTCTCTATTTTTTCTTCTTTTATCTTTGTTTCTCTTTCTTTCCTTTTTCTTTCCCCCGATCTTGTCTAATAGGGTACAGTTGCAATTTGAAATGATCAATGCACAGTTTTTTTACCTTGATTATATACAGAATGTCCTTCCCTCCCCCTCTCTCTCTCTCTCTCTCTCTCTCTCTCTCTCTCTCTCTTTCTCTCTCACACACACACACACATACACACACACACACACACACACATACATTTAATGTAAGTCTGTTATATCCATGTGGTACAAAGACTTTACACAGCCTGTATTTATAAGCTAAGCTTGACGGTTTGAGCCTACTAACATGATTAGTTAAGTAAGCAGGAAAATTGTTGCTAGAGCAGTGAGAACATCAATCAAGAGATGGATTCAGACTAGACCCATTCCCGGAGCTGGAGGTGATCGATCACTTCCAGATCATGATCACACCCAGCATGGAACCAGATCACAGCTACAGCTGTGATGGAACAGTGAGCAGGAAGTATGATGGTGGCATTTAGTCTCCCAAAATTGGTTCCTGTTCCTGGTTACAGGACGTAGCACTTTGAGAGTCTTATCTCACTGTAGACTAAATGGATGGAGATTTATGAAAACTATATGACTATTGGGTCTGTGGATCATGGAAGGGGAGGGTGTGGGAGGGTCTGAGGGTTTGAGTTATCCAGGGGGGAAACAGTTCCACATGGAGGGATGGATAAGGTCCAATGCCTGGGGCGATTCCAAGATTTCTGAAAAGCCAGGTGTTTCTAGTTGTGATATATTTATCTTCTGTGGATTTTGAAAGGGGTTTGAGGGAGAGTGTGTTTGTTATTTTTATATTTTTTATCTGATTGTATGATTTGGTTTATTTATTTATTTATTTATTTATTTATTTATTTATTTATTTATTTATTTATTTATTTATTTATTTATTTATT
>JAUTBT010058645.1:0-14999 GCA_032361225.1 Lepetodrilus schrolli | reverse complement strand
ATCATGTCCTTTGGGTGTACAGTTAGTGAACGAACGTTGATATATAGTAAAACATGTCTAATTGCATGCAGGAGAACCGGGCAAATATACACGTGTCTATCTAACTAGACCGATATCTACCACAGCGGTAACACTTCAAGAAATCATGTCCTTTGGGTGTACAGTTAGTGAACGAACGTTGATATATAGTAAAACATGTCTAATTGCATGCAGGAGAACGCACCGAGCATATTGTTAATGGCATTTTCTGAAACACGTGACCATTATCTACTTAGAGTCCATCAAAGGCATTGACCGTGTATTTCAGAGGATGTGTAGATGGTTATAAAGCTGTATTACCTTGAAGTATAGATGTCTTACCTTGGAACAGCTCAAAGCACTTCTTCTGCAATTCCATGTGGTCGTCCTCCAGCGTGTAGCTGTACGCAAATATCTTGCCATCGCCGTGACTTACTTCAGCTTTTCTCAGTTCTTCCATTTGCTTTAGAAGCTCGGCTGCTGGAATACCTGGATAAATCGTGTTTTGGTGATAATAGTGATTAAGCATATTGCTGCCTCCACCATAGGCCTATCTGTTATTTCTAATTATATTATATTATAATTGATATATATTTGAACGTATACATATAATGTATGTTATTTGGTCTTGAGGCCTTTGACTTGGCTTGTCCATTAATGGACCGTAGAATCCGCCCCCCCCCCTTCTCTCTCTCTCTCTCTCTCGTGTCTCTCTCTCTCTCTGTCTCTCTCTCTCACACACACAGACACACACACACACACACACACAAAACACACGTGTACCTTTCTCAGGGACGACAACTCTTGGAGTCTTGGCCCCTTCTCTACTGGCCAAAGCCGTCTGCTGGATGAAGTTCGTCGCCTCATTCCGTAGAACTTTCACGATCAGATCCCCGACGCCCGGAAGGCTCTTTAACCCGACGATTACCACTCGGAGGAACTCGGCCTTTCCTTTATTTACCAGTATACTCAGAAGTATTGCCACCACTGTGGTAAACACTAGGTGCTCAATGAACACGAACCACATCACGTAAGGATCCCAACGCCGATAATTCGACGACCAAAAGAGACCGAGCTAGAAAAATATAACACCAATTAAGCTATCTTGGATCAAGTATAATATGAGTTCAAAGTGCATTACTATTTCTATTGAAGGCAACAGCGATAGCAGTGAAGCTTCCAATCGACGAGTAACTGTTCTATACCTGATATATAAAGTGTAGGATAAAGACTAAATAGATAGGAGGCCGTCGTGAAACGGGGGCCAGCTTTGTAAATGTGGACCGCGCGCTTTACAAATGCATATAATAATAATACTAATATTATAATAATAATAATTTCGTCGAAACAGGTCGGTGATCTCGCACTCTTTAACATCAAATTATTTGTACTTTATATAACCGATATCAATGTAGTCATGATGATAAGCGGTATCTTCTAAACTGTAGAGAACAGTTATCATTATTGTATGTGGCCACGGTTATGATGCAGTATAGTCTGTGCTGCAGTACATATACATATGTATCTTCCTTGATCTTCCTTGTGCTGGAGCAGATATGTGTGTACTAGTCAACTCTCTGTAATTGTTTTTCCTGATATATTAAAACACATCGTAGGACGGCAAGATTGTAGTGGGAAAGTTGCAATTAAAATAACCCATATCCTTATCAGAAGCTAGTCCTTACCAAAGACGTTTCGTGCTATTTTGTTCTCTCGATTTGTTACCATTTACCTCTTTTTGTGTGGAAAGAATTGGCAAATTTTTAACAAAGAAAAAAAATCGTTTAAAAATCCGAACAAGTGCCACGAAACGTCTGTGACAAGGACTAATCAAGCTAAATGATGGAACCAGTTATGTATTGAAAAGGTATATTTTCATTTGGAAAAAGCTTAAATCGTTACATCCTCTAAACACCCACCATTATGCGTATACTGACGGATGCTTAGTTTCGAGGAGGATATCTGGGAAATTTCGAAAAGAAAAAAAAAAGGTCTCACTTAGTCAGCGGGCATAGAAATGAATAGATGATGGAGTCAGTAGCATTAGTATGCAAAGAGAGAGAAAAACAAAACATATATAGTCTATTGGAAACTGCAACTTCTCGGGTGACCAGAGCATTGGGTAGATTTCTGGGGAATTAGAGCCCACATTCGTAATTCATATGTTAGTATTGTAGCCTATAATAGCAATCAGTAGATATGATGTCCCTCTCCATCTCAGATCGTGACTATCGGTGTATTTCTTTGTTATATTCAAGGTTAATATACTATAGCCTAGTGTATGACCATGGCGAGTGCGACTTTCCTCGTGGGTGCATGCATATTATCATAGATCTCGTACAATGCGTCATTGTTGTCTGCGGTGGTCACGAGGCACGTAAGTATCGGCTGACGGACGTGAGTGTGTGATTGGGCAGAAGCACCAAACCCATCGCGCCATTCATTGTGACTTTCTGTCTGGTCAAAGGTCGGTCCTATGGTAGACTCAAAGGGGCATATGTAGTAGTATACATCTGCGAAATACAGTTTCCGAGATGTCTTGCGACTCGTTTGATTATTGAGAAATTAGTCCCAAGCTATATCTATCCGATGGTGTACATACTTATTTGACCTTCCCGTGTTTCCATACAAAGTGGTCTAGGCTTGTGTTGATTTCAAACTGTAAACACGTGTAGATATATGATGGTATTAACTATATGCACGCGATTTCAAGTTTGATGATCACTTCACTGTGGATATTTGTAAATCAATGTTCACATATTGGTGAACCTTTCCCGTCATACTGGTGAACCTTCATTTTCTTTTTGAAGATAATCTAAAATGATGGTATCATGCCGTATATCTAGACTACGGGTATTTGTGTTGTCTAGTTTATAGATAAAGTGAAATATAAGTGTTGGTTACCTACCACAGATTGCATATTCAGGAACGGTGGAAGATAACAATAAAAAAAACCCAACTAACAATTATCAAGAGGAAAGCTTTCGGAGACTTCGTAAGACAATGAATGCCTATACAACCCCGAGACCAACGGAATCCACTCCGGAAGAAAGGATGAGCGTCGTAAAACAGATAATGGCGGGAACCGGAACCATTCTCGGAACTTTCATCGTCGGATACTACTTCCTGCCATTTCCGGTTCCCCCGCTGGCGACGCCATGTTCTCGTCTCATGTACACGCTGCAGTGGCAGGTGGTACCGGCGTGCCTGCTCCTTGCAGGAATTGCAACCGTGGCTTCCACGAGATTCCTGACGCCCGCCATCAACCCTTTGAAGAACGGCGTCGAACAAGCCGTGGTCGCGGTGCACTTGAAATACGTGCAAAACACGCTGGAACAGTTCGTCCTGAGCGGCATTGGCCAGCTAATGATCAGCGTGTATTTGGGGGACAGACAAATGAGGATCGTGCCAATTTTGATCTTCCTGTTCGTCGTGGGAAGAATAACATTCTGGATTGGATATACGCGCTCGTATTTGCAGCGGGCTTTAGGAATGACCATAACTATGGTGCCTACGGTGTTGGTGTACGTTCTCGCGATTTATCATTTCTTTATAAATGGACCCATGAGTATGCTGTGGAAATAGTGAAAATATACAGTGCCTGAAGAGATGTAAATATGTTGGTACGGTTATAGATGGATGCATGGATGTCGCTATGAAGGGTAATACCATGGCGGACACTTTGCATTCTGGTTCTTGGCAATGACATCGTTTCATGTATGCACGACTGAATTAGCAAGGCGTGTTTAATATACAAGAAAGTAACGTGTAAAGGTCGATTTATTTCCGTCACACTGGTATGCATTATGCCAGTATTTGATATTCTATTTAATACTTTGGTTGGGGGCTCACGGGATAAATGAATCTCTTCTAATGCTATTTTTTAAACCAACTGCACGATCGCACTTATACTTACGTCATAAATTAATGCCATCAAATGTGTATACATATACTTCTCATCTCAATAAAGTTGTCTCCTGCGAGATGTTCATTCTTGAACAGTCCACAACTAGTTCTAACCATGTTCCTACTGGAACAGGACCTTTTCCGCAAGGTAAAAAATGTTCTGGTTTCAATGGTTATAAAATGGTCTGCTTTCAATGGTTATAAACTATTCCTTTCACATTTTACAGCAACTTAGTATAAGTCACATAGTGGATAATAAAGAAACTTCATTCAATACATACTAATGATTAATTATGAATTTATAATACGCATGTATATACGCGCTACCTATCCAGGGTCCAGTCGCACGACGCTCTTGTAGGCTACAATAGTTGTAGGACATACACCTGCCGTTAAACTAGCTTTATGCAACCCAATTCCAATTGCAGAAGACTCTACAATTGGACAACTATTGTAGTGCTACAAGAGCGTCGAGCAACTGCAGCCAGATATGTAGCCCCTGCTCAATTAAATCTACCCTTGCTTTTAACGGCTCTATACAATTTATTCAAGTATGCTATTTATGCTTAGTTGCTACACCTGTTTACATTGACGGCGATTCATATACGACTTGTACGATACGTTCAGGATGCAGGATGCTCAGTAATCAAGTACATTTCCTATTCACATGGACGCTTATCTAATACAACTATTGAGACAATTACATACATGTATTACCATACTACTGGTTATCTGTCCACTATCACATCCGTTATCATTAACACGCGTACATTGTCATCGTAGTTGGATCAGAATCATTCCATGTCGATGCCGTCACATCACATCACATGTTTCAGTGGGAAAGCTACCACCAACAGAACAAATATACAGCAAATCTGCACTTAATTCCAGAGTCAAATTCGTTTTTCTTATTAGTAGCATCGTGTAATGCAATCGTGTGTATTAGTTAACCCGGCTTCACAACATTTGTACCGATAGTTGAACTCTCTCAGTGCTGGAGCAGTCCCTGTTCCTAATCCAGCAGTGAGAGGGTTAAGAAAGATTAACAATACCACATTAACAATCCTTCAGTAGGAAACAGCTTGACTGACTCACACTATCACTATCTCTATCTCTCTCTTTTTCTCTCGCTGTCTCTCTCCCTCCCTCTCTCCCATCCCATATTTCATCTAATTCCAGTCTTTAGTACAGAAACAAACAAGGACAAAGTTTTTGACACTCCCTGGGTTTAATGATGAATGTTTACTCAGTTGAAGTCGATCAATGTAACAATATATAAATATGATTCAAAATGTTCCCAGAACAAGTTGCATTGTTTGTGGTTTTCTGAACAGCAATAAAAATGCTCAACAGAGAAGTTACTTTTTACACAATATACATTAAAATAAGTTCCGTGGCTTAAAAGAAAGATGCTTTGATAATGCATTTCTTCACCAATAATTTTTTTTAATATACCTTAAAGTTCTATAAATTCATACTTGTAAACTTTTATTAGCAAACAAAATAAAAAAAATAAGTAGAAATGTTTCATAAATTTGTGGCATAATCTTATCAAAGAATTCGGCATAGGGGAAGTAACTCTTGCAGCGAAGACTTGGCTAATAAACTAGTCATACTCCGATGTACAAACTAGAGGCACAATATTGCCTAGACTGCGTGAAATGTGGGGAAGATGACTCGTATTTCTGAAAGATTCCGGCTCTAGGCGTGTTCCTACACAACACATTGTACACTGGACGATTTTTACATTTGTGCAGAATCTACTTTCGCTTGCTTTCAAATTGTTCTGCAATCGCTTGCAAGAAGTCCATAGTGTTGAGGTAATGACTGGGTTTTACGCTGAAAGAAAATGAATGCAAAATAAATTCCATGGAAAACTTGTTAGTTATCAATTTCAATAGTTACCCAATTATACATTCACAAATTTCACATTCTTTGTCAAGCATTCACAGAACAGTTATTAGTGGCTGGATTGTGAGTGGGTTGTTGCTTTACATTGCAGTGGAAATACTTCACCCATATGCGACGACTTAGTGTCTAGAGCGGTGTACTTCCTGTGCAGCTTTGAGAATGTGAAATCAAATAGCCTTACATTGTCATAAATATTGATTGATTGATTGACATATTACTTTACGTAGTGATTATGGAGTTTAACGTCGCTGCTGGAATCTTTCACCCATTTGCATACTTTACGTAGCTGTGGAATATCTCTCCCACATGAGACGACTATATTTAATAATAAAACAGCAATAATGAATGATAACAGGTAGTGGATGTTCAGCAAGCTCCCAATTATAGTATTGATTTGACTCCTTTATTAAAAAAAAAATCTGGGCTTAGAAACTACTAAATTGATTTTTATTTGTTTTATCAAATCATTGCTTGTCAATTAATGGGAGGAAAGTGAGTGAATTATTGTTTTACGTCATGGCGGGAATCTTTCACCCATGTGTGACAAATTTATGGTATGAGGAATCCTAACCTATAGCCCTTAGTGTTGCAACAAACCTAACAGCACAGATCAACTAAGGGGGATAACTGCTCTACAGAGACATTGCATTCTATCATGACTGCATCGAAAAGGTATTCATCGCACTCATCGCACATCGATGCCAGGTGTGGTGAACTCTGACCTTTGGCTCCGAAATTCTAACATTGCACTGCCACCCACATTACTAAGCCATATAGGTGTTACTGGAAATAATCTACTTGACTGTTCAGCCAAAATGTGGCATCGACACTTACTTCTTGATACCATGTATACATCCGGCCAGATCCTTGGTAATTTTACCACTGTCTATACATTCAACACAGGCTTCTTCCATCTGCTTACAGAACCTGTAATATGTTCATACACCAATATAAATTACTTTGTAGATCCAACAAATGTGGTGCATAGATGCTGATTTTTCTTTGTTTGACCATTATTAGATTCATGAGTGGACATTTCCAATTGGCACAGAATTTCATCTTGCCTGTTAAAAAACTATTCTGGTGAGGCCATTTATAAAAAGCTTTATAATTATTTTTTTAAATAAATTGAAACATTTTATCAAATAGAAAAAGTTCTCTGCTTCTACCATTCAAATGACTATATTTTATGCCCATTAACCCTATCCCATTCTACTTAATGCCTATCCCATTCTATTTTATACCCAATTAACCCTATCCCATCTACTGTATGCCCTTTAACCCTATCTCATACTACTTTACATCCATTAACCCTATTCCATAATACTTTAGGCCCATTAACCCTATCCCATTCTGCTGTATGCCCATTAACCCTATCCCATTCTACTTAATGCCCATTAACCCTATCTCTTTCTATTTTATACCCCATTAACCCTATCCCATTCTACTTTACACCCATTAACCCTATTCCATTCTATCTTAGGCCCATTAACTGTATCTCATTCTACTTTATGCACATTAACCTTAGCGCATTCAATTTTATGTGCATTAACCCTATCGCTCCAGGAAAGTTAAAAATCCGGCCCTACTTCTGCAAGTCAGCGTTTCCGTCCAGCTTTCCTCTGTGTTCGAGACCCTTTGTCCATGCGAATATACTGGCCACGGGGTTGGTGCTGGTAGGGTTACCCTACAACAAACATTGTACATTGTTACTCCAGTAACATGACTAGAGGCTTGTTCCACAGAATGATCATTGTCCACTGAAATTTGTTCTTAACTTATTTTGTAAATTTGGGTTTAGAGCCACTTGTCAGTTTAGAGCAGGAGGAAACCCGCAACACCCATAGTGCTGAATGTTGCAGTAACCTGCATGAACCGACTGGTACTGACAGAGCAAGGATGATAACTACATTGTCACTCTACAGACAGCCTATTAATATCGTGTCAGAAAGGTAACTTTCGCCAACATTGATGCCAGGCCCCCGGGGTGGGATTTGAACCTGGAACAATAGGCTCTGAAATCCAACGCTCTACCACTGGGCTACCACCCGCCACCATTGTACCACCACCCACCGAGTGCATTATTAACCCTCTCCATAGTGAAGGCAACAGGAGATGCCCAAAAGAGCAGTGTCTGCCTAATCCAGCAGGGAGAGGGTTAACCAGGACATCCTTTTCATGTGGCTCTTTCTCATAATTAGTCTTGTATTACAGCGATTGAGAATCATAACCAGAGAGTTTTGGTCACAAAGTGGACACACGATTTCCATGAAATCTTACTCAAATATGTTTCGTAATCTCGGGGCCAAGACAAAATCTGTTGATCGAATGAATAGTCCATTGACCATGGCAGTTAGTGTTGACGGGCCCAATGCTCTCACCTTCTGGTGTTCTCTGTAATGCCTGGTGACAGTTCCGTGAGCAGCTTCGGACTCAATGGTCTTGCCATCTGGACACACCAGCACACTGGTCATCAGTCCGAGGGAGCCGTAACCTGCAACATGGACAATGTCCACTATATACTGACCATCACATCTGAATGGACAACACACAGAGAACTCGCACGGAGTATTGCTTTTCACAACCTTAACTTAACTGTTAAACTACTTTCATGCAGGAATACTGAAGAGAAATTCTTTTTCACCGTTTGCCCTAGGCTTGTAAAATTATAAGTAAATATGACTATTTAAGACGAAGATTGTAAATAAAAAATTGGCCTCGGAGGCACTTTCAAAACTATTTCTCTACTATCACACTGATGAAACAATGATTATACCGCCATTTTAAGAGTTCTTTATGAGGTTATTGTTTTACTTCACAACAGAAATCTTTTGTTGATATGCGATAGTTCTTTAGCAAGTTTGAAAACATTTCTGATTTGGTTAGGAAACTGTACGGCTTTACAATTCGTGGGTGCAATCAATAACTGCAAATATTTGAGAATTCTCCATGGCATGGACGCCACATCTGCTTAGTTGGCACAGTTCAACAGATTATTGAGTGTAGCCGGGGCTATCATTTCTCAAAGACCCTGTATCCACTATGAGAACGTAGTGCTTTCGTAATGGTCTATATAGTCTCATATGGTCTATATGGTCTCATAGTAGATATGATGCCATGGCCCCGAGAACACAACATTTTTTTTTTAGTACGGATACATGCTCAAGCTCAAATTTAATATGCATGGATCTGTGAACAAAACTTTTATTTGAGCATGAGTTTGTACTCAAAAACTTTCATAATCTCGGGGCCAGTTTTTCACATCGCCGCCGACGTACCCTGTGCGATGATGTCAGACTGGACATCGCCATCGTAGTTCTTGCAGGCCCACACGAAGCCTCCTTCTGACTTGAGTGACTGAGCCACCATGTCATCGATCAGTCGGTGCTCGTACCAGATGCCGTTCTTGTCAAAGTCGGGCTTGTATTGTCTGTGGAAAGAAGACGGCATGTAATGAAAAAACTTAATGTGTTTTTTTTTGCATTAAACCATAAATTATCTCCTCTTATCAAAAATATTTTCCAGTATTACATCTTGGAAATTTTTCTTTGTGGAATCAATCCAGAGAGATGTCAGTTTGATTAAATCAGCATAGCGAGAGTGGCTTATTGCTTTATGTTGCAGCAGGAATCTTTCACCCATACGCAATGACAATACAGCAGAGAGAAAGTTAATTGAACAGAGAAAAAACTGAGTGAGCGAATGAATCACACCGGGATTCTTTCACCCATAATAAGAGAGAGAAAAAAAGAATCAATTTCCGAGGTCTGGTCAAGATTTGAACTCACGCCTGGAAGACTTCCTCGAAGATGTCCTTGAACCTGCCGTCGTACTTCTTCAGGATGGTGTTCTTGGTGCTCATGTACAGTGGCCACTTCTTCATGATGGCGTACTGGAAGCACGCGTGGGCGAACCCGGTGATGGACTGGAAATAAACAGTACACAGCGATATAAGCTACAATTGAACAGAGGACTATGTTATATTAACCCTCTCCCTGGTGGATTATCAGCAAGCACTGCTCATTAGGGCATCTCCGGTTGCCTGCAGCATGGAGAGGGTTAAATAATTTTTTAAGTCTCATTTCTCCACTGCTTCTGTGAAAATGCTTATTAAATTTCTCTCTCATATTTTCATACTTTTTATCGCGAGATATAAATATAAAAATATGAACATATCGAAAACCAGTAGGGTGTACAGAAAATGTAGCTTGCTGCCCAATATACTTGTGTAGACAAATGTACATACTTTCAGGTAAAAAACATGAAATGTGTCAAAATACGTGACTGTATGCCTTTAATGTAACCACACCTCATCTGTGTTGTACATGCCCATGATGACACCGCCGCCATCTTTGAAGGTGAATGCTGGGAGTCTCGTCTCGCCACTGCCGTCTGTTGGGGTGATGACCAGCTCAAACTTGCTGGGCTTTGTCACCACGTAGTCAGTGGCCTTGTACTGCAAAATAGTCAGAAGTCGATATCAGGAACTGTCAGCATCTCAGCAATATTATTAATATATGTATCAATTAGAAATTTTTTTATTGTACATTATCAATTAGGAAAATTATTAATGTAAACTTAAATTGGAAATGGAAACATATACAGATTCTATAACCAAATTTCACTACAGTTATGATACTATTAATTTAACACTATAAAAACTTACTATTTGAGATTTTCGAAATAAATAGGGAAAGCAAAAAGAAAGAAAAGTCGCGACATTTGAATATTTTTCTTTAACAAATACAGACAATAAATCAAAGCTTGTCAGAAACAAATACAAACAAGATAATTTTCTCGTTAAAATACAAAAAGACAATTCTTCAAATATTTCAAATATATTCAAGTAACAATACAAATATACAATTATTAAAATAGTTGAAATATACAATATCAATAGTTCACCTGGTCACCGAAGGCATGACGACCTATGACGATGGGTTTCGTCCAACCGGGGACCAGGCGAGGAATGGACTTGCACAAGATTGGCTCACGGAACACTGTTCCGCCCAGGATGTTCCTGATTGTTCCGTTGGGGCTGAGCCACATCTTCTTCAGCTTGAACTCTGCGACACGGAAGGCAAATCATCAGTGACTACAGTCAGGCATATTTCGTAATTTAATTACCATATTTATCATTAATTTCAACAGGAAAATATTATTACTACTGCCTCAAACTGGTAAATTATAATGGTTGGTAACATGCATACTTAACCCTCTCCATGCTGAAGGCAACCGGAGATGCCCGAAAGTGCTGTACCTGTGCCTAACCCAGCAAGGAAAGGGTTAAAACTGACATGTTCCACAAAACAATAATAGTTCTACGAGAGTAGTAACTTCATGGACATGCACATATTAAGCAGGTTATTGTTTAATGTCACAGCGGAAATCATTCACCAATAACCAATGATGCAAATAATGAGTTACGACTCTCATAGAGCTAAGACCATTTAGTTGAATAGGACCCCGATTGATTTTTCTTTTTAGTCAGTTTCAAACACTTTCCAAATGCTGCATTGTTGCTTTCATGGCAGTGACGTGCAAATCATGACAAGGAAAACGATATGCAAAGGGGATTGATATAATTTCACTCTCATGTTGCGGTTTGTCTGAGGAAAGCTACATTTTTTATATATTGGTTAGTATTGCAGTAAACTGAGCAGCAGCTGGTACTGACAAACCATAGATGATTTATAACAAGTCCAGACATAGAGAACACCACATGGTAGCATTACGATTGCATTGGAAAGAATTTCCTCTGTGGATGGCTTTAAACTCAGAACTTTAGCTTTGAAATCTGACAATCTACCACTGTGCTACCACAACCACCTGCCCTATACTTTTAAATCTCCTACCATCGCTATCAGCAACGGTAATATCAGGGAAATTGTGCAGGGCTCGACAGTAAGAAGTGTCCACCTGCCCGGGCCAGGTATTATCCACAGGCGGACAAGTGAAATAGCACCAACTTAAAGCCTTTAACCTACAGGGCAAGTAGGTTCATAACGGACACAGGGACAGGTGCCTTAAACAGTTAATGCAGAGCCCTGTGATGCATACTTATAAATTAAACAATAGTTAACCTTCTAGCATCTTGAATGGCAGCTTACGTTGTATAATCTCCAGGGAGTTGAGAAGGAAAATGAGGACACACTGATCCATTAACCATCAGTAATAATGTACAACTATCAGCACACTTTCGACCACACCATTTTTATTATTATTATAATTTGTGCATATTAAATTTATTTATTAAGTTGAATTAAATTCTGTATCTCACCCTCGACCCGCTGTTCGTCGGGGGTGATGGTGGCGCACTTAATGCCCACGTTGTACTTCTTAATGGCTTCGGCGGAGTCGATGGTAACTTGGTCATTGGTCTGGTCTCGGTGAGGCAGCCCCAGGTCATAGTACTTGCAGTCCAAGTCGAGGTAGGGGAAGATCAGCTGAAACAATAAAAACATTGATTAAGGCCGAAAAATTCTGAAACTTTTCACAAATCAGGAAAATAGTAAAAATATGTCCAAGGGTCAAAACAAATTTTCGGTGAGCGATAGTGAGTGAATTATTGTTTTACGTCACAGCATGAATATTTCACCCATATATGACAATGGTGAGCAATGAAAGAAGAAGAAAAAACCCATCCAACTCGATTAATGGTGAAAAACATACTAAATTTAGCATGAATCGAAAAAAACATGCTGAAATTTTTGACGAGTGATGGAAGAATAAAATCAAATCAAGTGTAATTTTGTCTACCAGTGAAAAGGTTTTTGGAAGTATAGACATTATTTTATGTATGTCAAATGAATGCACTTTGCAGTTGTAGCTAAGAACTAGTCCAAAACGAGCATAAATATCTGTGATTGTTTGCCTTTAAATATGTCAAAGGGTTAAAACAATGACAATGTCACTCGGGTAATGAGACAAATCAACTACTTGTACACAAAAACAAACATCGCAGAATTTAACACCACCACTACAGGATTCGCGAAGCTACATTACAACTCATTCCAAACTGGTACTAAAGATTCAGTTTATGAATAGTACTAGTAGTGATTTTTCAATTCTGAGCGAGTGAGTTGGTTTATATTGCAGTGGGAATCTTTCAACAATACACAACAATTTCTTTTTCAATTCTGAGTATGAAATAACAGTTTATGAAGTTGAATACCAAACAATTCTTTCGTAATCACTGGTAATCTGGACTTGAAATTTTTTATTGATCATCAACCATTCATTGCATAATTCTACACAGTGACTCACAACTCGGTCAATGAATTATCTAACACAGCCACTTAAATAATATAAGTGGCCACGACATGATTTACCAACAATCAAAGGGAGGGAGGTAAGTCCGAGGATTTAATTATTATATTGCAAGGGCTGGATCAACATGTCCACTGTGTTTGACCTGGGTCCAGTAGCCAGTCAGGCGTGAAGTAGGTTCACCTGGTCTGAAACATGAGCCTGAGGTCCAGTAACATGAGTATAGATAACACTGACAGCAGGGCATGGTTTCAAGCTGATTGCTACAGTACTAGATCATGTATATACCACTGCTACTTAGTTCAGAGAAGCAATCTGTCTACTCCAGTTTTATTACTGGTAAGGAACAACTATGAGTTGCGTTTGAATACAGAAATATCGTCAAACTAACTCCAAATATATTTTAGACTGAAAAACAGTGAAATTGGTATATAAATTAATTATGTACATGTGCTACCATGATCAATGATGATAACAGAACATAGATCTAATAATCATACTATTTGTTTAATTTACTAAAAAGAAGTTATAAAGAAGCAAATCACTTGGGTGATAAACATGATTACATCTGACATTTTCATCTAAAATTAAACAGTATCTGGTCATCAATCTTGATAAGCACATAAAAAACAAACAAAAAAGTTTTAAAGGCATTTTCTCAATATGAAATTTATACCGATTCATTTTGTGACAGTGTACATGTTTGTTAAAAGTGGGGATGTGTAGATAGATTACATTTAACATTTACCAATGTTAGCCTTCACATGCAAGCAGTGCATTAAGAGCACATTTTTGAATATGTAAATTACATACTATCTAGGACACCCGTAACACTATTGTACATCCAACTATTTATATTTATATCTCCCCAGCCTGCATGTTGACAGGGTGAATAGGCATCAGTTACTATAAGCATTGAAGAGAAGTGATGCTTGAACTAACTGAAGGCATTTACCCGTATACAGTTACAAATGTGACGTAAATCCCAGATACAGAAATAGACCGATAGTATCTGGCCCAAGGCTCTCTATGACCTTGTAAACAGCTGTATAATAGGTCAATGTCATTGCTAGGGGTAGTAGATCTGTCAAAGCTGGTAGTAGATCCATATAACAATACACATCAATCATGAAAAGATTATCTAATGAGCAAATAAATTCAAGGTCAAAAGTAGGACTATTGTGAGATATGGTACATGTATGCACAGCCAGTTGTGAGAAGACATGAAGGGTTAGTGCATTGGAATACTGTGAATGGTGTTAACATGTAATATGACCAGTTAAACTGACAGTGTGCTGACTTACTGTCACTGTCAAACATAATGACATGAATGAAACATTTCCAAACACGAATACCGGTACTAGCATGGTCTCTAAACTTGTCCAGAGTTCTAAATTAGGAACCTTTACATACAATTGAAGATTACTTGCTTATATAAATATTATCATGAAAATAGAAACCCTCATAAAATGTGAAAATGTTATTCTATAAATACTATATTTGGGAAACACCTAAATATAACATAATATTACATTTCGTTTACCTTCCAATAGTTTGATTATAATAATAATTTATATAGACATATATATATATATAAAATTATAATATATATATATATATATATATCACTTGATAAGCAGTAATGCAGTGGTTCATAAGTCTGAGGCCAATAAAACTTCATTCGAGCATATAAGATCGGTTTGTTTACAAGTTCACCATGCTTATAATAAATTTTAGGGGGCGGGTGGTAGCGCGGTGGTTCAAATCCCACTCCGGGGGCCCCGGCATCAATGTTCACGGAAGTTACCTTTCTGATGAGATATTGATAGGATGCGCTGTCTGTAGAGTGGCAATGCAGTTATCATCCTTGGTCTTGTCAGTACCAGCCGATGCTC
>JAUTBT010058624.1:0-15002 GCA_032361225.1 Lepetodrilus schrolli | reverse complement strand
CTACCGACTTTAACATGATTAACCACAGGAAAATTAGGCTAAAATCGATGCTGTTATTTGTATTTGCTGTCAAATGTTTATCAATCTCACCCAAAGTCTTCACCTTCACCATCAGCATCTCTTTTTTTCACAACTCTTGAAACAATGGGAGTTTCATCAGCTGAAAATACCAAATCTTTCAACATTTAAAACTATTATACTAGTCTAAACATGTTACCTACTTTCACTACTTGCAGTCAATAGATATGGAAGTGGCAATAACATGCAATCGAAAGACTTCATTATGTTGACAGTTTCACTTTGAAAGAGTTTAAAATTCTTATTAAATACCACGAATACTGCATTCCAAAATAGGTTTACTTTGCAGAATGTAGTACTTCCTATCATAAGGAGTTCCCATATTAGTTACAAAAGTAAAGATGTGTATATGCCAACTCATTAAGTGAATTTCTACATTGTATTTTTAGCTCCATTTCCAAAACGATCATTCGCTGATTCAATGAACCAGATGACCGTCACACACTGTCATCGAATGTTCGTGATTGTAATGAATTCCTAATTTTCTGTGTGGTAAAAACAAATGTATTGTATCAGTATTGATAAACAAAGCATTATGTTTATCTGCTAAATATAGTTTAGATCTGTTAGGAAAGATCGAATGGACAAGCTGGGGCGTGGGGGACCTGTGGCCCGAGTGGCTCAGTGGAGAACTATTTAGATTTATTTCCGAACTCGCAACGTTTGCCGAGCAGCGACTGGTCTGCATTTGAATCATCGCCATTCTCACCTCGTAATGGACTACTGTCTAAACTTTGCGGAGATGCCGTCACACTGTCAAATGCTTTCTTTTTATTACCACAAGACATGTCCAAGGAGGATGTTTTCTTTGCTTTTGGCATAATTGTTCAATAATTCAGTGAAAAATCTGAAAGCAGACGATAGAAGACATTCCTCGGAAACTACTACGCTAAAATATAGTGCATAAATTAACCTCAGTTCCCTCTATATATTAAATATAATCTATATTATATTAATATTAATCAAGAATTATACGTATTCGTGTAATCTTTAATTCATAGTAGACTGTATTATGGAAACTAAATAAATATAATAACGTTTTGCGGATGAATACAGAAGTGCTCGCTGCCGGGAAAAACAAAATACTGTCATAAAAATAAATGGAATTTGTACATCATGCACGAACACAAGTCAATATATATTGTAAGTTCCTGTCCTTATCAATGTATATTTTATATGTGGCTTATTACAGACTGGTGATGTTTTGTTTCATAAATCTAAGACTATTTGGAATTTTAGAAATATTTTGACTCTTGAAAAGTTGAAATGTATCAAGTATGTTGTGTAGCCTAGGCATAATATTCTTAACTTCTATTTTTCTAATTAATAATCTGTCATACATGCCTACTATAACCAGGACTGAATAAGTATAAATAACATTTTCTGTCATATTTATAGTATATAGTAATAGATTAAATAGTATTATGACATATAACATTCATAAATCACAATTTCAAAGAAATATAATAAATCACAATTTCAACGAATGGAACGCATGGACACATTGTAATTAATTAAGTTACTAGCATATTGAATTGAAAACAACTATTTAGTAATTAATAGGTCTTTAAATATGGGAATATGGGGAAATAGAACACACATTTAATATGGCGTATTAGTAGAGGGGCATTAGCCTATCCAGTCAATGGACAGGATTGGCAGCAAATGCTTAAATAGAAATATTAAGTGGGTAACAACTGCTGAATGTGACCGTCCCATCATTTCACTATCAGCTGTCAGAAAGACACGAGAATACTATCTAGATCAGTGTAATGGAACACCCACCAGCAGATGGCGTGGTGTTGGAGACAATTCTCGATGCACAACAGCTCAATTTAAACTGCGCATGATTTGTATCATAACTAAGAGATGTGCATTGAACATTTGCAACCATTTGACATTTGAAACCTGGCCCCGAGATTACGATTTTCATTTAGTACGATTTCATGCTCAAGATCTGATTTTATATGGAGATTTGTGAACAAAACTTTGAGATGAGTATGAAATGGTACTAAAAAAAGCTTTCGTAATCTCGGAGCCTGTTTTAAACTATTATCACGTATGACAGACTCCAGCGCATACGAGTTTTGCAGTTGAACCTTTATGTAAATACGTAATGGTATCATTGATGAACGAACTGCAAAATACCGACTATGCAATTGTCTTTTCATTAAAAATGGCTACAAATGTGTTGTCCTATTCTTCTTTTTTTTATATATTTTTTTTATATATATATAGTAGCCTAGTTATAAATCACGGATCAGCAAGTTGGTGAGTCACAAACATTTTGATCGATTATAATAGCCTGAATGAAAGATATTAGACTCCAACAAATTGAATTGGAAAATCTTACATAGACGACAAATGAGAAGATAATGACCCCTGTTCGTGTAACCACTTTTTAGTATCATTTCTTGAAATAAACTCGCTTTTACAGATGACATGACTTGAAATTGAAAGTTTTAAGGAGTTTTATGGATACTGATTATTTGTCTGATATAACGTTTCCCCCCATTGTTTAACCCTCTCCATGTTGAATGCAACCGGAGATGCCCTAAAGAGCAGTACCAGTGCCTAATCCAGCAGGGAGAGGGTTAATGTGTGTGTGTGTGTGTGTGTGTGAGAGAGAGAGAGAGAGAGACAGAGAGAGAGAGAGAGGGAGGTGGGGGAGAGGATGAGAAAAAAGCGTTGAACATCATAAGATCCGCTGTCTGTACCATGGCAATGCAGCTATCATCCTTGGTCGGTCTGTATACACCAGTCGGTGCTTGCAGGTTTACTGCAACACAAAGCACAACGAATGTTGCGGGTTTCCTACTGCTCTAAACTGACAATCCATGATATAAGTGTAAGAATCTTGAAAGCGGCTCAAAAACACCAATTAAAAGATAAAGTTGAACAAGTAAGGACCGGCAGATAATTTTGTTGGGAAGCTTTCATCCATAATTTCGTAACTTGGCTTGAAGAATCTGGTTCCTATCTTCTTCCAATGCGTCTGCAAGTTCTTGAAGAGTACCTGTACCATGTAGACATTTGTAAATTGTTCGTTGTTAAAATCATATCGAGTTAAATGTGGATGTCAAAAAAATACTACTGGCCCTTAATTAAATATGTTGAGTATATCGGTACATGCATGATGAGAATGGTTTGGCCAGAGGAATGATTGCGTTGCACCATCAATCAGGACATTTTTTTTCAACGTAATGTCTGTAATGTGCAACTCTGTGGTCATGTTATGCTTTTCTCCCAGATTTCGTAGATTTCGTGTGCAAGCCCCTTCGGTGACGTTTTAAATAGGTAATACTTCGCTGGGAATCTCTATAAAATAATAATTACTTCAAAATATTACTTTGTACTCTTGTGTGTTGGGGAAATATGATACCAATATAATCAACTGATACTTTGATTATTTTTTTCAACAGTACCAATAATTAGATTGTTAGTTTGAGACATTCCCCTGAAACTATTCGGCATTGGCAAATGGACTGTTCCATTTCTACTTCCTGATTCCGACTAACTAAACAGAAAGTAGACGTAGGAAAAACACTGTGTCATATTTCAGTTTTAGGGAGATACATTTGCAGAATGTGTAGTGGGCTTATACTACAGAATAGGCCCACTTTGCTTATACTTATACCCAAATATGGGCTTATACCCCACGATATACGGTATATATATATATACGGTATGTATATATATATATATATATATATATTGGAACACATCCACACGCAAATCACTGGGTACCTACCTATCACAGACTGGTGAACAGGAATGACATGTCAAGTAAATGTAGTTATTGACTTTGTCATTACTGGTATTCTCAGATCTCGCGGCTGCACGAGTGTGAGAAGATGTTGGTGGCTATAGAGCTGGCTGGCTGGCTGAATGAAGCTAACCTGGCACTACAGGCCGTTGTTCAGTGCTACGGCCTCCTGGCGCCTCTGCTGTTCTACAAGATACCTTCACCTGCTGTCATCCAGGTCAGTATCACTGTGTTCGATGGTAGATGCCATGTCGGAAATATTGTGAATAATAGTAATATAAATATGGTTTATTGTTGTTCTTAGATTATATTTTGAAATATCGCGGGGAAAAAAAATCAATTTCTTTCTTACTGTTTTTTTTATTTTATAATTTTTTATTTTTTTAAGAGATAGAGAGAAAGGTTAAAGCAGCTTTCAAAATCTGGCCCCAAGATTACAAACTCTTTTGAGTACAATTTCATTCTCAACTCAGTTTTGTTCACAAATCCCCATACGGTATAAATTTGGAGCTTGGGCATGAAATCATACTCGAATACTTTCATAATCTCAGGGCCAGATCATGCATGTTTTTTTTGTATCAGTATCACTGGAGGAGGCCTCTAACGCCTCTAGTTGTATTTATCTGTGTAAAATTAGTAAAAAGGGCTATTTTGTTAGCTACATGCTAAAGCTGAATTGGTGAAAGACATGAATAATTATTTCCATTTAGGTATCTTCTCCATATGCAACATTTATAGGAATAGGAAATTACGATTGGAAATCAGATTTCATGCTTAATTCTTCAAAATTCTGGAGCAGGTTTACAATTTGGATGTGATTTTATTGATTTAACCCTCTCCATGCTGAAGACAACCAGAGATGCCCAATAGAGCAGTACCTGTGCCTAATCCAGCAGGGAGAGGGCTAAGACAATTTGTCATTTGGCTGTTAAAATTATTTTGGCCCTATGTGCTCCAGTGATGTCAGGTGGTGCTGCAGGAGATTCTGCCTTTGACCTATAACATTTGACCTTTTATGTTTGACCTCAGGTGCATTGCTATAAACTATTCTTCCTATGACCTTTGACCTTTGTTGACCTCAGTTCCAGCGATGTCATGCAGTGCTACAGGAGATTCTGTCTTTGACCTCTGACCCTTTTTTGTTTGACTTTAGGTGCTTCAGCGATGTCACCCAGTGCTACAGGAGATTCTGTCTTTGACCTCTGACCCTTTTTTGTTTGACCTCAGGTGCTCCAGCGATGTCACGCAGTGCTACAGGAGATTCCGCAGGGATTGATTCAGAAGCGTCAGGGAAACATCGCTGACAGTCTCCACCACATGACAGCATGCATCACCTTCCACATGGCCAAGGTAGATTTGTTTTCATGATATTTCACTCAGATTGTCAGGAAGTTGCAGACTGTAAATCTGAAAGTATACCTGCATGATATAAATTCAATCATAGGTATAAAAGTATTATGGCCATGTAGCAATAATAAAAACCACAGATATAGCATCCACAGCTACGTATAAGTGTAGAAACATTCATGTCTTTTTTACTTAGGTTCTTCGCACTTGGGGACAGAAAACACTAGCCAATCAAATCAACGAAAGTGGACGTCTGCTTCTCGCCACCGACACGACGGACGAGAAGGTGGTCAGAATTGAGCAGCCGGAAACGGACAAGGGAGAGAAACCTGACAGACCTGAAGGTGCTGCGGAACTCGCCACTGAAGGAGGAACACAGAACCAGCCAGCAGTTGCTGCTTCGAAGAAAAAAAAGAAAAGAGCCTGGCAGTCGCAAAAATACGACGAGCCAGAAGGACCAATCAACGAAGAGCTCAAGGCTCTCACTGCACACATGTTCCAGATTTCTAAATCGAGTAAGTCTAGAATTTGGATGCATTTACAATTTCGAAAAATTAGCAACAGTGTAGTCTATGGCCAAGGTTAGGGTTACTGTTACCATTGAGTTACCCTGTTTCATACAAGAGAAGCCTGGAAATATATATCTGCGTCGAGTAATCCTACGATTGGGATTTATTTACAATTTAGAAAAGGAAAGAGCTATAAAAAGTTATTGTTTAACAATAGTATCGATGGATATGGAAAATATGTCGTCAACAAATTTCAGGCTGCAAAACCATGTCATGGTACTGTCAGAGTAGTCTCCCCTGATGATTCTTTGGAGATGCGGTATTCATGGTTCTTGATAATCATTTTAGACTGTCTGTTTAAGAATTTGTGGATCTTACTGCACTAGATCATTATATCAGGTTGTCCTATTGCTTTATGTATACTCTACATGGTCAGTTGAAGTGGCAAGGAAAACAGTCTTACTTTGATATGTCCTGACCCCGCACCAATTTCTCAGAAAAAAAGTCAGGTTTCAAAAATAGGTTTCAGTTAATAATTGGAACTGAGGTGGGGTTTTTTAGAAATGAAAATTGCTGAGTTCAGACTTTTTTTTGTGATTTAAGAATGTTTTTAGAAATCCGCCATAGAATGTTAATGTTCTGTTACAGCGCAGAATGAGCACGAGCTGAATGGAAGTGAAGAAATCAGCATTCTACATGCCTACATTGCGTATCTACCATCAAAAATGGCGCACAGAGAAGGTAAGACCATTCATTTTTACCACTATTAATTTCACGAGGGACATATTTTCCATAATCACTCGTATCAAGTGGGTGATTCTAATTATTAAACATAACCATTTTATTGGAATAAACCACGGAGAACTGCCGAAAAATGGAGCGATGACCCCAGTCCACTGTTGAGTATTTGTCCGCCTATGACATCAATTATTGTTTCCTTACAACATCACAATCTTCGAATATCACTTTTTACAAAATTAATACTGTTGATTATCAAAAAGTTATTCCAATGGAGAAATCCACCACGTATGTTGAATAATGGACTATCTTTTTGGCAATGGACTAAATACTTCTTTTTTTTTAAATATGTAAAATTTGAAAAAGAAATGATTGGGTGTTTATCCACCCAATATTCTTTCACTTATATCACATCATGTACTTGAGGGACTATTTTGCGTGTTGGCAGTGATCAAGTTCAAGCGTCGCGCCCGCTACCTGGAGTTCTTCGTACACCTGGCAGAAAAGGGTCTGTCTGAGGGGATGTGTGAGCAGGTGGCTGATTGGTGCCAGGAAGCCGAGACCTGGCTGTCAAAGTAAGACCTGTGTACAGACCTGTACATATTGTACACAGACCCGTATATAAATCAGGTTTGCGTTTCACAAAAGGATCGTGCTGATTGTCTGAGCGTAAATCCAGGTTTAAGTCATTCGTACTCGAAATAGTTTCATAATCTTGGGGCCAGTCTGCATTTCACAAAAAGGTCGTGCCGATTGTCGAGACCCTGAGATTACGAAACATTTTTGAGTACGAGTTTATTCTCAACTCAAAGTTTTGTTCACAAATCCCCATATAAACTTTGAGCTTGAGCATGAAATAATGCTCGAAGCATTCTGTAATCCCGGGGGCAGGC
Source organism: Lepetodrilus schrolli (assembly GCA_032361225.1). NCBI lineage: Eukaryota > Metazoa > Mollusca > Gastropoda > Lepetellida > Lepetodrilidae > Lepetodrilus > Lepetodrilus schrolli. The sequence continues at coordinate 7,671 of JAUTBT010058624.1, read as the reverse complement.
TCAGTCAGTAGAGTGTTGTACCCAGCAACTCTTGTTTGAATCCCAGGATTGGCACAGTTCTCTGTTACACATGCATGTTGAAGATGTTCTGGTATTTAACATCTGCCATTCGTGGAATCAAGTAACCCACAGAAAAGATCCTTTATAACTAAAACAATTTTCAGATCAATTTTTGTATTTAATGACCCTGGGAGACTATAACATGTGTTTTACGGGTGACAGAGTTCCTGGAATTGAGGGGAGACGTATTATTGAACTATATTTGTCCTTGTTAATTCAGGAGAAATGAGATGATCATGGGCACCAAGTCTATCGTCAGCAAGCAGCCGGGAGCTGTGACAATAGGCGGGGACGACCCAAAGAAGTTCTCAGCCGCTATGGTGGAATACACGAAGGAGAAGGTCAGAAAAACATTTGAATGACCACTCCAATACTAATGTGACCTCTGAGCTCAATAACCCCATGTGACCTCTGATGTAATTAAATTGTAATTATTCTGACCTTATGAATTCTAATAATAAACTGACCTTATGAATTCTAATAATAAACTGACCTTTGACCTCAATATTTCAACTAGGTAATGTGACCTCTAACCTCAATAAACCATGTGATCTCTGACCTAATTAAATTGTAATTATTTTTACCTTTATATATTTTAATAATAAACTGACCTTTGACCTAATATACTCCAACTATATAATGTGACCTCTGACCTCACTAAACCCATGTTACCTCTGACTTAATTAAATTATGTTTTAAATGTGTCTGCAATCTCAGAGTAGTGTCTTCACACAATCAAATATTTTCTTTATTGTGACAGGAGTCTACCCATAAACTGGGAAGGAAAAGCAGTGTGGCACCCCGAACACATGGCAAAAAGAAGAAGATAAAATACAAGGTTAGGAAATGTCTGAATAAACCTCAGTCCTATTAACCAATGGCATGCTGTTTTGTACGGTAGCCATTTTGAGATGTATTTGATGCGATTCAATGTAAATCTCAAATCAACTACTTTCCTTTTCTTTTGAGTTTTTGTTGTTGTTGGTATTAGCTGATTATTATTATTTTATAATATTGAAATTCTTTTGTATTTCATAATTATTAAATTTTATGTTATATAACATTACAATATCGTATGTCAGGAATATCAATTATGGCTGAACATTTTTCTGACTTTCGCACTCTACAACCATAGAGCAGTCATGCTCCGAAGGTCACATGATATCTGAAGGTCATTTGATGTCCTAAGGTCACATGATATCCTAAGGTCATGTGATATCCTAAGGTCATATGATATCTGAATGTCACATGATATCTGAATGTCACATCTTAAGGTCATATGATATTCTAAGGTCGCATGATATCCAAAGGTCTTTATTTATTCATTTCATTCTCTTTCAGCCAATCGGCGTGACAGCACACATGAGTGATGCTGCTAAACATGTACAAGAAGAACTGGAGTTGAAGGTATTTTAGTGACGTCCTGTTATAATAATGACATAGCTCTATGCATATGTAGTGAGCGGTTTGGGGGATTTTCCATCATTATTGTGAGCATAGTGTTATAGACTGGTGCTTGTCATAGACGTACTATCACAGCGATTGACTTGGAGATTTTACGTCACTTCACCAAGTATTTCAATATCAGTCTTGTGAAGAAGTGCATGGAATATTTGTGGTATATAACGACATTGATATCTGCTGTTATTTATGCTCCTCAAATAAACTATTTCAATGATAGTCTTGCATTGAAATGTGTGAAATATTTGTGATATATATTGACATTGATATGTACTGATATTTGGGCTGCTCAAATAAACACATCAATTATCTGCAGTCCGTTGAAGATGTAAGTTGTTTTTATAAGCATGCTTTCAGCATGTATGTAACTATGATGCATTATCACGTATCCATGTGTGAAAGATACCCACAACAATTTAACACAACAAATTCACCCACTCCGTCATCATGATGCCACACATAGTTGAAATAATACCACTTTGTGTGTTTAAACAATCATTCACACACTGATGTACTGTGTTGTCATATTTGTTTTGTGAACCTTTTCACTGCTAGAGACAGCTGGAATTATTTTGTGTGTGTGTGTGTGTGTGTTTGTGTGTTAAATTGTCATGGATCTATAATTTAGCATTTTTTTGTATGGTTTTTTTTCTCCACAAAACTTACAGTTCCAAATTATCCACACTGATTTCTGTTACTAGTATAAATGCAACAATATCACAACAGATTTCAGAGCATGTATTGTCCTGGAATGACTTTCGTTGGAACATTATTTTCACAACACATTGAATTTGTCTTCAAGTTTTATTGGAAGTAAAAATGACATCTGAATATTTAATATTTTGGGGATAATTTTCACAACTTTTCATAAACTCAGATAATTTATAAAACTTCTAATGTTACCAATGCTATCAAAAGAAAATCTAATACTTTCATTTTTCAACTTAATCATTTTTATCATACTAATAACTGCTCAAATGCACTTTCGGGAAATTGTTGGACACCTGCATAGCAACTAAATCCAGTTTAAAACTTCTCAAAACTGCTTTTCAGTCTGTAGTGTCAATAGTTGATGTTCCTGCTGATGGTGAAATTGACAAATCTGTCTGCATGGTCAACAAGCAAATAAAGTTCCTATTCCACTGTTTTCAGGCATTGGAGAAGCTAGCACTGTATCTCCCAGACCGATACCACACTTCCACCAGACACAGGAAACTCAGGAAGATATGTGTGGACGAACTACCATGGAGAGCCCAGGTCAGCACAACCGTTTTTTAGTTGATGTCTGCTTCCCATGAACTCTTTAACCTATCCTCTCTGCTGTTTTTGTATGGATAAATCTGAAGCAATAATGTCTATCTAACATTAATATCTACCATTGAGAGCCCAGGTCAGTATGACCTTTCTTTAGTTGACCTCTGCTTCCCATGTACTCTTAACCCTCCCGCTGCTGGATTAGGCACAGACACTGCTCTGTAGGGAATCTCCAGTTGCCTCCAGCATGGAGAAAGTTAATGATACCTCGCTGCTGTTTTTATTTGGATGAATCTGAAGCAAGATTATCTATCCAACAATGTTACTTCTTTTCTTGTATTCTTGTATCTTTTCTATTTTTGGCATTATTTTGAGTATATAAGGCAGGCATGGTGATTTTCCATGAATCCGTAAAATTCCACTGATATATTTGTCCAGGTGTTGATATATTTGCACTGGACATGGCTTAGGTTCTCGCTTGTTTTCCGCTGAAATGACAATTATTTGTTGTCATGCCTTATAAGGCCCTATATGTGCCACATGTGTTGTAGATTTCCTCTTGCTGTGAACTGACATGCTACAATTTGAGTGAAATAATCTTGAAACACAAACAAACCAAAAATATGACTATAGAATGTACAGCTATATTTTTTCTCAGCACAGAAGTTCGACTCATTCCATATTTCCGTGTTTTAGTTGAACATCGCGATGGGTCAGAGTCACTTCGGGACGTTCCTGCACCAGCTGGAGAAGAGAGAGAAAGTCCTGGGTTCCGCTGGCAATTTGCTGTACAAGTAGGTTCTTCGTCCTCCTTACTCATGTGCATGTATATCTTGGCCTTGCTTGTGTAGCAGGGTGTGGATACAAGATGCTCCTACTGGTCTTGGCCAGCGGGGCTACTCCTTTGGCTCAGTCTGTAGGGCATTGGACTCGCAATCCAGCAACCTTTGTTCAAATCCCAGGATCAACATGGTCCTCTGTCACACTTGGCTACCAAATTTATCTATTAGAAGTTCTCAAATTCTCACCTGAAAGCTAAAAACATTTTTCTTTTCATATTGCATAGATAGTCCACATTACAAGGATTTAAATCATTATGGTCCACGAACATAAATCTGTGGAAGTTTACCTGCCCTTAATCCAGTTTGTGTAATAATGTTCACGCCTTGCTGGGGTATCCATGTTCTAACTGTGGCAGGATACTGTAGTGAACTAGTACCCCCAGCTAGTTTAAATCCAGCCCAGTACAAGAAGGGCATCTGCATGCAACACATACAAGTCTAGTTCGGCTAGGTAAACATCATGGTAATACTATCAGACAATCGATCATACCCAATGCCAGAATCATACCCGATGCCAGAATCGAATGTCCGATAGTAAAGGGGTCCATTACCATGACGTTTAGCTAGCTGAAGTAATACAGGTTGGGATATGAGTGAAAGGATCTTGAGAGAAGGTGTAAAATACAACCAACCAACCAACCAATTCTTGCTTCATCATCAGGACCTCATTCTTGGATCAGGAGTGGTTCACCTTTGAGACAGCCATGACCCTGGTTGTGGGCTGGGAGGGTGGGCCTGTCCGCCAGACCTCGGCCGAGGACCTCCTGATCTTGATGGAGAGAGACGATGACCTCAGCACAACCGCCATCCAGTCCCTGGACCTTGCAGTGGAACCCGAGAAGGTCAAGGCCACGGGGATTGAGTTTGCTGCAGCAGCTGCCACAGGCGAGTCTAGAAACGTGATCTTCTTTATGAAGGCGACCAAAGATGCATGCTCTACAGAGCTAGTGATTTTTATTAATATGGAGAATGTTTTTATTTTTCTGAAAATTGGCACTTTTATGGGTTAAATATTGAAAGTTTGTAGCTGTGAACAAAACTCAGTCTACTTTGGAATAACTGTTTCCAACAGTGTTGATTTTGTCAGACAATGACTTTAGGCAGATGAATACTCCACTGCTGACTATATATATCAAGACATTTTTCGGCGATTATGTTGGATAATTAGAGAATAACCCACTCAATATGAGGGATTACGGAAGATATGTCCCTTATGAAATTAATATTCAAAGTTCCTCGTTAAAGCTCAGAACTGTGAACATTAATTTCACTTGTGACATATTTTCCGTAATCACTTGTATCTCGTAGGTTATTCTTCATTCCTCATCTGTCCCCATCAACAGGTGCCGCCCCACCCCCCATGTACACGATCCCGCCAGAGGCACAGGACACCCCCAGGACGTACAGGTCGGACCACGTGACCAGCAGACAAGAGCACAACAAAGGCCACAACACGTCCCGTACCAACCACCAATCCTCCTCCATCCTGTCCACTAAGGCCAGCATTGATGCCATTGATAAAGCCTTCACCTGCTTGAAGCATGCCGTGGTAAGAGGATTTTTAACATATTCACTGTTAAGATTTTTAACATATTCACTGTTAAGATTTTTTACCATGTTTGCTGCTGCTAAGCATTTGGTTTCGGAGTTGGAAATGGATTTTTCAATATTTTCATAATGTTTTCATATTTTCGTATTTGTTTTCATATTTTCATAGTTTTGATCTACCTCACTGACCTTTTCCAGGTTCTGGCTCACAGGGGACAGCACTGGACACTTTTGCAGAACGCCGCTCGTACGCTGTGGAACTGCGCACACACAGCTTTGCTACGCGCTTACACCACCAACCAGAGCGGTCAAGACACAGGTCTGTTGACCATTGATGTCCTGCGGTCACTGGTATGGTCCCACCTCCACATGGCGGCCGACTGTCTGTTGGACATGATGGTGCATCTGCAGGAAAGCCTGGAAAATCAGACGACCAAAGTGGGTACATTGGTGGACGAGGATTTAGCACTTGTTTGTAGTGCATCCTCCGAGAATTTTAATGCACTATTTCAATGAATTATTATTATTATTATTACTACTACTATTATTATTATTGTTTTAAGATCATTAATATTGTTGTTTTTTGTAATTATTTCTAAACTATTAATTTATTATTTTGATTTCTTCATTTATTTATTATTTATTTAATTTCTTCATTTATTTATTATTTATTTATTTGATTTCTTCATTAACCCATTATTTGTTTGTTTGTTTGTTTGTTTGTTAATTAATTAATTTACTTAGTTATTTAGTTAGTTATTTAGTTATTCATTTATTTATTCATTTATTCATTTAGTTATTTAGTTATTTAAAGTTTATTTATTTTTAATTCATTTATTTAAATATTTATTTGATTATTATAATAATTATTATCATTATTAGTAGTAGTACATGTATTATTATTATTATGTTATTATTTTATTTCTTTTCATTTCTGGCCCATCGCATCAATTTGTACATTTTATACTACATTAGATTTCAGAGATTAATAACATCCCATTTCCGACAATTATATAACCACAAACCTCTTTCATTAATTCTTCCACAAATCCTCACAAATTTCTTTAACATTCCAGGCCAAGGCCAAAGGTCGTGGGATGGGTGACTATTTCGAGTCGTGGTACGGGGACGTAAAGAACGAGAAGGGCGGGGCCAGTCTGAGATTCGAGACACCGCTAGATGACATCAGCGTTGTGGATGTCCGCTTTGTGCGGCGTCTGGTACTACGTGTCATGGAGATGTTGTACTACGAGCAGAAGTGGGAGAAACTCACTGACATCGCGCTCAGGTTCAGTGCTCTCTCCAAGTAAGTCTGGAAGACGCACGTCGGCCATCTTGAATAGGATTCAGGGATAAATGAATTATCTAAGAAAAAAATAATGAATAATAAATTCTCATAAGGCTACAGTCATGCATAGCAAATTACACCTCAAAATCTCAAAATGAGTAAATGTAGTCATATGGTGTCAAATGCTCCTCCGGCTTTGAATCCCAGGATTGGCACTCTTCCCCAGTTACAATGGTGCCCGACATGGGGAGTTTGATGCAATGTTCATCCCAGACCTATATAATGTTTGTTATCTTTCTCATCCAGTGATCGCTATGCAGAGCATGTGATACCGCTGATGGTTCAAGCCCAGAGAAAGCTGGAGAAGCGGATCGCCAAGTTGGACGGCATCTCACCACCACAGCCACACTTCTATGACCTTCAAGGTCAACTGGGTGGTGTGATCAAGGCCAAGGACTACCTGAAGGCGCAGCTGCGGGTGTCTCTCGACCGACCTCTGGTGCCGACCTTTGAACCTGGCAGTCAGCTCGATCCTGTGGGACACAATGTGCACTCATGTAGGTTTTTTGCAACAGTTAATGAGTGATTGATTATGGAGTTTGCGAAGAGAACAATTAATGAATTAGCAGCTCTAAACCCCAATTTTAAAGAAAAATACATTAAAATACAAATAGAACAGCAATTATGATCAATCAATCCAGCAGGGAGAGGGTTATCACACAGCCCTGTTGTTTATCTTGTAGCCTACGACTCTCAGCGAGCAGTGTCGGTGCCTGTGGACCCTGGGGCCAGTCTGGAGGTGCTCCGTGCCACCCTGGCCATCTCGCACTACCCCGCCCGAGCCCTCCAGCACAGCCGCAAACTCCTGATCCTCTACATGTCCGGCCAGATGAACTGTGAGCTGTGTTGCTTTAATAACGTGTAGATTATGTCTGTATTGTCATTCACATCGTTATCATCGTTGTTCTCATCTTTATCCCTGTCATCATTACCATCATCTTCCAAATCCTCCTTCTCCTCCTGCTCCTGCTCCTCCTTCTCCTCCTCCTCATCGTCATCATCATCATCATCATCATCATCCTATCATTATCATTGTCGTTCACATCCTCCGTCATACTCATCATAATAGCCATCCTATCATAGAATAAATAAATAAATAAATAAATAAATAAATAAATAAATAAATAAATAAATAAATAAATAAATAAATAAATAAAT
>JAUTBT010058613.1:0-15003 GCA_032361225.1 Lepetodrilus schrolli | reverse complement strand
ACACACACACACACACACACACACACACACACACACACACACACACACACACACACCACACACACACACACACACACCTTCTGCTACTCCGATACGGATAGACTATAGTCTTTATATGCTCACTAATTTACAGTACTAGATATGTTGATACATGAAGCTTAGTTTAATAGATATAAAGTCCTACGACAGTAATTGGACCTAATATGACATTGAAAGATAATCTCACCGATTTTTGATATCAATCTGATCCTACGAGATATAAATAGTAACCAAATTCCGAAGCTTTAACATTATGTCAATACATTTACTTCTTTGGATATGTTCTTGGCATACTGTATACATAGACATACACCATGTTTTTCTATGCAGTAGGTCCAATTTCTTTTAATGTTTATTTAATGAGCTATACCAGGACATACTGGTACCTTAGATGAGATCAATGGAATAAGTAGATGTGGACTAGAAAATGGACTTGTTATGATGAATCCATATCTAAAAGCTAAAAGCATATCATTTGTACATCATTATAGACGACTGATGAAACTCGACTACGTTCAAGGTCTAACTACTGTCCGTCACTTATCAGGTTTCAACTTACCACTGTTACTTAACTCAATTTGGCATTTTCATGTAATATTAAATCATACTATAGTAGCATTTTGGGTCCCAATTCTGGGGTTGAATGTGAGAGGAACGGCGTGGGGTTTGCGGGTTTTATTTTCAATATTACCACAGGTCAAACTTTTATGATATACTAAGTTTTAGAGGTTTAGAATATGATTACGGCGTATCGACTGGTTGCAACAGAAGTGGCGTTCTTCTACAATATTTCACTTGGTATTTCTGGGTCGATACTAACAAGCGAAGAAGGTAATGATGACAGATTTTGTACACCCTCAAATACGAAAGCGAGGACAGTATAGGTTCATGCCACGATATGAAGTAGACTCCACTCCAGACACGATCATAAACAGAACATCTTCAAGGCCATATTCTGTTCAAACAGCTGAGGCCATAAGGGTAATATCATAATAACATGGCAACCACATTATAAACACACTGAGATGAAAATAGCCGTAAAGCAATGATCGTCAGAGGGAAGTACAATGAATGTATACAATGATGTGGCCCATACTAGTGTAACACACTTAATTAGCTTGTACGTTGCAAGTGCACGTAGACTAACAGGGAAGGGCCCTGGTATTCATTTTAGGTGGGGTGGTTTCGGTGGTGGTTGTGGTGGTGGTGGGGTGTGAGGGTACATTAAAGAAAAGCTAAGTAAGAATGTAACTAGTGTTTTTCCTTACTAAAATTTAAATAGTGCTTGTGATTACGGCTGATGTACGGGATCAAGTTAATTATCAAATAAATATACATAATGTAAATTCTAAAAATATATATATTTAAATATAATAAAATATTGCTTTTTAGGGGGGCGGGGGTCCGCTCCCTTAATTCCGCCTCAGATGCTGTCACCGATAACAGTGTACTTCACTTAATTTGGTTATTCGTTACATACCATGTCCATATCTACTAGTGAATATTTCTAGTTATAAAAAGTTGCTTGTGAAGACTTTGTAAGCTCATACAATGTAGTGTTGATATGTCTTGCGCGATCGGCCACAACATGCATGTGCAATCAATCAATCTTTTGTGCAATCAATTTATCCGCCGTTGCCACGACCGCAGGGAGATCGCGCAAAGTCGGCCATGAATTGAAACTATTAGTACTTTGGCGGATTTAGTAAGAGGTACAAATAAAAAGAACACACGATACATTCATCGGCTCCGTAGATAAATCGATAAGACATTCCTTTCCTAAAAAAAAGAAGTGAAAAATTGCCATCCATCGAATTTTGCGTCATTTACCTATTGCAACGTCAACAATAAATCCATTTCTTCCGCAATGCGTTATGTTAATAATACAGATCTGTCGATGGCGCATGTCAGATTTATTTACAACTGTCGATAGTTCCTATAACCTGTTGAACACGTATCAGTATCGCTGGAGGAGCTAGTGTAACGAACATCACTCCCACACGTTGCGCAATATAATCACGGGACTAGTCGACCGAAATGTGAACCATCTGTTATTAGTTTTACCGTGGATGAGGATCGGTTTCTTTTATCGTTGCACTCGATCCTTCTTCACTCATTAGTGTCCGTATGATTTCTTGCTTCAGTAGACTACACACGGAACACCCTAAAAGTGCCCCACCTCCCCATCTCCGAAAACGTCATTGACTTCAGAAGCTGAGTTGTGTACAACTGCAGTCACGTCTTGGTTCTAGAAATAGAACAGGCCTACGCCCGAGGTGAATGTGTATATTAATAGTGATGTCAGAGAATCATTTGGATTCCTATCTAACCGCTTTCTTCACAGTATCGTGGCGATAATAACAACCCGTACGTGTTGCTGCAAGGTCCACAAGCAACAAGTGGTTACGTATTACATAACATAAATAAAATCATGCGTAAACATGTTAGCTAATATATGCACATATGACTATGACACTTGTCATTATTGCCTAACACGGAGGTTTGGAAACCCCGGTCGAGATTACAACTCGTACTATCAATATTCTAATTTTAGTCCGAACCGTCATAAACAACTATTATTGTCAATCAGTGGAGGGTAAACGTTCTTTGGTCTTTAGTTTATTTCTGTACGATAATTTTAGTATGCATAATTACAATGTTTGTGAAGATGTACTTTTGAGCCTAATTTTCGATTCTAAATTTGGATCACCTATTATTTGCAACTATATATTGATTATTTGGGAATCCATTAATTTGAAGGCCACTACTTGGCTTTGGTCAGGAAGCTGTATTCGTGATCTATATATTTGGTCTAACTTTCAACCATGTTGAAGTATTAACTACTATTGTTGAACTTAGATGCCTGCAATAAGCTGTTGTACACACTATTTTGAACCAGACTGTCCACGAATTGTACTTTCCGCATTGGGCACACACTGTGCTGATTTCCTGAAGCCTTCGAGATAGTGATGAACTGTCCAGCATAGGCTAGGTGAAGGTATTAAATTGAAACGGGCCTTCCCAGAACTATCACCAATTGATTAATCTTATGGCAGCCGCGCACACTAGCATGATCACTGATATCTCTGGACTAATACTACAGAACAGCGAGACACGTCAGACAGGGTATATATTGAAATGTTCTCTCAATAGGAGAGTAATCCACGACAATCGGAATTGTTCTGCCCAAGAAATGGTACGATTCCCTAGCAATGGGGTTTAATCACCTAATGGACAAGGAATCCGTAACACAGATGAGTATTTAGTTCTACGTTATCGAGATCGTTGAGTGGGATGTCCTGCAGCTATAGGTACATAACAGAATATCTGATGCTTTAGTGAGTCTTTTGAGGATTTACCTAGTTTTCTACAGTGTTTCGGTTATCTCATTTGCACGTAAATGGTATGTGTTTGACTGTACCAGTATACCACTTCAATTTATCGTTGCACAGCACTGCAAGTAGAAACTCAAGAGACAGTTGCTGTATAAATGATAACGATGTATATGAGAACTGAGATAGTGGCAATATAGAACATGACAAGATAATGTCTAAGTTGGCAGTACGTTTATCCAATACTGTTCACTATGAATAATGTATGTTTATATACTGTCTATGGTGGAATTACGTTTATCCAATACTTTTCACTATGAATAATGTATGTTTATATACTGTCTATGGTGGAATTACGTTTATCCAATACTTTTCACTATGAATAAAACATGTTTAGACTAAAATTAAGATACTGTCACCAAAACATGCAAAGTTTAACATGGTGTGTCTGAAGGGTTGACAGTATCCGGGTTGTCTTAATTAAGACATCAAGATGACGTTACGACGCTATATCGAGTACATGTCCCTCGCACCAGTGACTCATGAAATGGGCAAATGGACCCGGACAAAAGGCAAAGCGGTAAAGAGGAAGCATATACAGCCGCCCGTGAAGAACTCTTTCAAGACTGAAGGCATAACTAGTTAGAGATAATGATACGTCTGAATCTCCATCGGAATAACGGCAGCCTGAAACTACTGCCTGATTCCTGCTAATGTAATCGGTGTCTGTGTGACCGACATTCATTTCCTGGCCGTTGGCAGAGGGTCTCTAAACCCCAGCATCGGGGGACAAAAGCGGCGAAACTTTTTCTGTGTTTGGCAACACAGGCCGTGAGACGTTGACGACAGGAGAACGTCGTGTACTCGCATTTCACAGCATTACAGACGTCAAGAGTCAGGATGTGGATGCTCGCGAGGAACGAGACGTACTGTATGCTGTTGTAGAGCCGATGTATTACCATACGCTGCAATGCAGTTGTTCTTGTTTGGTGTGGACAGGAGACCCAAACTAATGTGCAGTTATCTATCTGTACGAATGGTGTACATCTTCAATATGTTTTGCACTGCACGTGGATTCGTGCAACTTCAATCTTCATTTTTCTTCTTTTATTTGCTTTATTTACAAGTACTGTATATCTTGAGATTGCATGAATGTCAGGATCCATAAACTTATATACGAGTCCATTAAGTCCATGCATGGAGTTTATCCTGTACGTATGGTGCTCTCCACATGGTACACATTCCTACAGAGTCAGGGGAAATACCGCTAAGGGATATTATCGAGGAATATATGGTCACATTACATTACTCATTTACATTATATGTATTTTGTTTCACGTAAAAGATTGGTATTTTGTTAGTACCTGTATAGGTGAACAACATATTCAATTAAATATGGACGCATAGATGCTGTTCGAGCACAAGGACTACCACGCATGTAGCTGCTGTAAAAAAAAGTATTTCTATTGACAAATCAAATGTACATAGTTTCAGTTTGAAAGAATTTAGGTCGACTATCTGTGATTGTATGGGTTTAAAATCAGCATATTATTTCTATTCTGAGAATACGATCTAATGCAATTTTTCTATCCACTTAAAGCTGAATGATAATACTGTCTTTCAGAACTTGGCGTTGCCTATACAATTCAGAAAACCAATAAAGCCAGTTTCAGCGTCGTAATGAATCTGATGGAAGACTTCATGATAAAATATTGCACCCTCAGCGTCAAATTAGCAGTAAATGGCATGGCTTTGACTACTGATGATACTCGACCTACGTTAAGATTGTCGAAATGTATCCTTCTCAGGAAATACCATTATACTTGATGAGCACTGGCTGGTTCTCGTTCTTGGCTGGTATTGTGTCGCGGGGTGATTTACAATGTGAAAAAAACATTTTCTAATGATTTACCATTTTTATTAATTATTCTTCTGGGTTGTGTTAATGGCTAGATTGCAGTAGACTAACTTGTAGTAAATAGTAAAATGTATCCTTAGATGGCAGTAGACTAACCATAGTCTTGGGAAGTTGAAAGAAAATACCATTGGGTTTGGATATCAATTTTGCTCATTGCCGACATTTGTAGTAGAAAATGCGCCGCAATGAGGCTTTTCCATAGAGATCTAGACACGCTTTTACTTTTCATTGTAATTTTGAGGAGAATGCGTTTTGTGAAACAGAATATAATATGATTGAAGTATACGCCCTAATATCGTTTGTATCGTGTGGTACATTTCTGTATCCATACAAAACACTGGTATATTACTGGTATAGAAATAATTATTCAATCTTTTAAAATGTTCAAAACATTCAACAAATACACTGCCTAAGAAAATGAATACGTCGATTTAGATGTATGAGAAAACGCAGTAGTTTTAAAGATATACTGGTACACAAAAATAACGAGAGATTTAAAACTAATTTGATCGACGGAAACTGCTAACTTATTTTTGTACAACCAACAATAGCTAATGTGCATGTAATCACCCACAAAAAAAGTATTTGTCTTAATGAATGGTTGTACTGAGATGCTAATCAATGATTAATTAGAAAACAAATGCGAATCCATTCACCTAAAGTAGCTATTTTGAGTCCATAAAGCTTTAAAAATGTCAGTGAATGCGCCAACATGAAGGTTCCTCACAATGAGACTATTGGGTAATCTTTGCTGAACATTAATTGAGATTAATATGGTTTAACACAATAAATATGTCCGTGTAAATGGCATGTGTTAGCGCTCCGTGATTCAATTCAGATGCATTTCTAAATTAGATCTGACTGATGTACACATTTAAGGGAATGGCCGACAAATCATGTGTTTATACATTGAGCTATGTCTTCCTTAGGGACAGACCTAGGAAATTATAGCCATCCGATGGAAACAAATTATATTTGTCGCACGGTTGCATCGTAATAACATCATATATTGATTGCGAGGAATAGGTATTCGATTTCTGTGAATTCAATCAGTCAAGAGTAGACAAGCTACAACGTAACGCAGAGACTTGACAATACGGTTAAATACTTACTTTATTACCAGACGAGTCTGGTCATATTACTTGAATCAGCAAATACGAATTATGCTGCGTTGTAATAAGATAAAGTGGGCGAGTGATAGCGCAATGGGAGAATGTTGGACCCGAGTAAAAGGTCCGTATTGAAATATCGTCCTGAGAGCCTGCGAGATCGCGAAAGTTACCTTTCTTACGCGAACATGATAGAATGCGCTGTCTGTACCTTGGCAATGCAGTTATCGACTTTGGTTTGTCAGTACCAATCAGTGCTTGCAGGTTTTCTGTAGTCAGGGCCTAAATCAGGACATACGCCATTCCTTTACCATAGCAGGACAAGACGTAGATCTCGATTTACGCCAGGCTTTCGTAAAATGTCATGCCCAAGCTCAAATTTTATATGGGGATTTGTGAACAAAACCTTGACTTGAACACGAGTTTGTACTAAAAATAAGTTTCATAATCTCGAGGCCAGTTGACGTAACGTAAGAGGATTCACTGATTCTAGAGCAGCAGCGAGAGGAGGTCTTATCCCCTCCTCCACCCCTCACACATGTTGCCCAATTGTTGCTTTATATATAATAAACCTAGAGCACAACGCAATGAACAACGCACATAAATAAAGCAAATATTAATTCTACCATTATTCTAGGATATTAACCATATTGATTGTTCACCTTTTATATAAATTAGGCCTAATTAGAAGTGAATAATCTACAGTACCTCTACTATTCAAAGGATAGGATAGGAAACAACATGCATGCATGTATACCAAGTCTTCAAAATGTCCAGGATCAATCCTCCAAACCCCACTCACAAGACTATGAATAATTATAGTTTATATCACTAGAGACAACCAATGCAGAACTGCCATTTCCTTTTCACCTACATTTCATTATGCCTACATTAAAAAAAAAAAAATTCCAAAAACATCCATTTCCGGAAGTCGCCGCCAGATCCTAGTAGATAGCTTAGGTGTCTTTCTGCAGATGCCAGTAGATCGCTTTTCATTACGCCTACATTTCAAAATGTCCGGTGATAAATCTTGGCTACTAAAAGATGTCAATATCTCTGCCGCTGCTAGTAAATCGCATTTTATGATACGCATTTTATTTCGGGGCGCATACCACCTAGACCACAATAGATAACATTGTAGGTTTTATTTCCATAGATAGCAGGAAATCGCACTTTGTTATGCCTACATTTCGAACATTTCGGGGAGCACACCCCCAGACCACACTTAGATAACCTTGTGGGTTTTCTTTTCAATAGATATCAGGAAATTGTACTTTGTTATGCCTATATTTTTTGGGAGAATGCCATCCAATCCCCACTGGATAACAGAAATGCTAATTATTGTTCTGTAGACACCAGGTAATCGTATTATATTAGGCTTATATTTCCAAATTTCCGGTGCGAAAAGTTGGGTGCTAAAATCTGTCAATATCTTTACCGATACCAGGAAATCGCAGTTTATAATACCTATATTTCGAAATTTCGAAAACCCAAACCACATTAAATAACATTGTTTTTATTTATAGATACCAGGAAATCGTATTTCATTATGCATATATTTTTTTTCTTTCGGAGAGCGTGCCTCCATTAGAACCATTAGTAGTACTATAGCGAACTAATAATAGCACAGGCCATCAACGTGCGTTATTCATACCTATTTGAAATATACATCTTAGTACATTAATATTAACATGTTATATGAAGGATATTTCTTTCACAAATATACAAATGGGCCTGGATCCGCCACTGTAGAGGATGACATATGTGATGCCTTGACCTGGATTCTTACAGTAAAATTTACAGTATTCTTGATACATGGTGAATTATATATGTATGGTCTTTAAATGGCAAATACATTGCTTGAATGACGAATAAGGCTCGTATTGTTCTGTAACAAAGAAGCTCCAGAGAACCAATTACAGAGAACTAACAGAGAACTCTGTACATAACTGAATTCATGTATATTGTACTCTCCTTGACCATAGATTCAAATTGTAAGTTGAGATAGCTTCATGCCTATATCTAGACTAATATGGAACCACGGGTTCCTCCTATTCATTTACCATCTTAGTTCTGATTGATCTAATATACGACGTGTATCTAAAAAGAACAGATGGTTGACCTTCTAAATTGTCAAATACTAGTATACTATTCTTTTAAAATATTCAAACATTATTTTGCTTAACCAGTATTAAGTTCTTTATATTACATTTATTATAAAATACTAGTATGTTATTACATATTTAGGTATTTTGGTACTTAAAGTATGTCCCCCAAGGTCATCTCTACACTATACATAGTCTATTAATCAACGACATGTATTTCTAGTCACGGATAAGCTTCCCCCGTTTGAAGTGTTATTATGTATAGATATTTCGAGATTTTATACTTGTTAAAGGGTAATCAACTTACGTTATGGCTGGGAAAAAGACATGTTTCGTATGCCATGTCATTTTATTTTTCATTAATAATTACACGCTAGATACCTCGAATATTGACATCTATGATTGCATGGCTTTAACAGAAATGTTTTATTGGAAAGTGTATTGTTTTTCTGAAATTGGAAAGTATATATGACGTGAACGAGGACAATAAATGATACATTTATCTAAGAGGAAATATGTGAATGAAATTGCACTGAATACGAAAACCTCTTATTACCTGCCAAATATTGCTTGGGTTGATATAAAACAGCCGATATTATAGCTGGTAATATATCATAAGGAGATGTATTTTGATAGGTAGCTATTACGTGGCTATGTTGTCAAGTTGGATAGAAATAGAATGCTAAAATAACTTCCTGATAAGTGACTACCAGCATTCATGGATTATTTGAGCATATCATATCCGGTTTTTACGTGTGTTCTCCATGCCACTATGTGTGGATTTTATTATTTTGAATTAGGGTTTAGAGCCGCTTTCAAGATTATTTCACTTATTTAGGGCAGGAGGAAACCCGCAACATCCGTAGCGCTGAATGTTGCAGTAAACCTGCGAGCACCGGCTGGTACCGACAAGACTGCATTGTCACTCTACAGACATCGCATCCTATCAATATCGCGTCAGAAAGGTAACTATCGCGAACATTGATCCCGGGGCGGGATTTGAACCTGGAATCTTTGGCTCCAACATTCTACAACTGCGCTACCACCCGCCCTATGTGTGATTATATGAGAATAAAATGATGTCCTGTTAACAGTGAACTACTAACTTGGCGAGGCACACGTGTGCACAGGGCACTGTCTTTGTGAATGATGCGCTATACAATTGTAATAATACTACTACTAATTATTATTATTGGTATTATGATGACGATGATGATTATTATTATTAGTGATGGTAGTAGTAGTAGTAGAATTAGTAATACTAGTAATAGTAATAATAATAATAGTAGTATCAGTAGTAGTAGTAGTAGTTACTATAGGTCATTATACAACAATTAACAGAAACAGAAGCAACAGGGGCCCTACTGTACGTTCTCATTATCCACTACACGTGCTCACTAAATCACACGAACTTGTCAAACTATCATTGTAGTGGCTATGCTAGCGCTGCCAAAAATCGCAGTTTATCGTTTAAAGAGTGGAACCGTGTTTACAGTAGAAGCGTTGTTCGTTGTAGGAATGTAGCACTTTACACTGAACTGGGTCTGTAGCACGTACATGCTATTTTTTTTCTGGGAATTGGACATTACGATTCCTTATATTATAAGATGAAAGGGGATATTTTGCTATGTATTCATATTTCATATAATGATAAATTGCAATATTACAGTCTATGCATGATTAGTATTTGTCAAAGACGTTTCGTGGCAGTCGTTTTCGATGTTAAAAACTTTTTCTTACTTTTATTTTGCCATTCAAAAAATTTTGTTTTTATTATAAACAAAATAATATATATATATAAAATCATAAGCATTCGAAAAACAATTGTCACGAAACGTCTTGTACAAAGACTAATGCATAATGACAAAGCATATATCACACGGATTACATGTACATTAAGAAAATACATTTCTGTCCATTTAAAGAAACTGCTAAATGTAGCTATGGGTTAAGGCGATACGCTAACTTTTACATATTACAGACAGTGGTAGATACTTAGTTAAGTACTGAATACTATTATATTCGTAACGGTTGCAATTAATAAGTGTTGATGTTGTCAAAAGTGATATTCGACGATTGTGACGTCGTAGGCAGACAAATGCTCAACAGCGGACTGATCGTCTGTCTCGCTTTTCGGCAGTCTTCCATGATTTATTTCACTAAAATTATTATGTTGAATAATTAGAATAACCCACTCGATACGAGTGCTTACAGAAAGTATGTCCCTCGTGACATTAATGTTCAAAATTGCTTGCTGCAGCTCGGAACTGTGAACATTAATTTTACTCTTGACATATTTTCCGTAATCACTCGCATCTCGTGGGATATTCTCTAATTAATACTTAGTCGCCTTCCAACAGTTCATGCTTAATTTTCCAATATCTAGATCAACAACATAAAATCCTTTCGTAATGAATTGTTTACGTTCATTTTCATGTAAACATATGCTGATCTAAACTCCTACATAGTCAAAACATCACAATACATCTATTAACCTACATTTTCTGTGATACTACACTTTACTGTGGCCATTCTGTAATAACTGCTGTCCAAAACAAATCTTCTTGGCTTTTTTTTCGTATTGGCACTACATATTATCACTATGTATATTTTGGAATAACCGCCTCGTTCCGTTACTTAGTCCTCTATGATAAATGACGTTTTGCAACGATTTTCTCTTAGCAGTTAATGAAACATCCATGAGATTATATGACAACTTATCGCTCATGTATTCAGTGAAGGCCACGAAATCACTTGCGCAAATAAAGCTCCACGCTAATATTCTTTCTTTAACGTAATTTCAAGCGCAGATTTTGAGGCATGTTTAACATTTAGATCAATATTAAATCTGTAGAAATGTCTTCTTTTTTGGGGGGGGGGGGGGGAGCCTCAAAAGGTGATAAATGTCACGGAAAACCAAAGAGATTAAATTAGAATGATATGTTGATGATATTGATTGTTCAACAGCATAAATACTTGTTCCAGGCTGAAGAGTGGCGCAATAGAACAACATTCACATATTATGAAGTTTCTCTAGTTGATGTATAACATTCATCAACAAATGGACTGACATGCACCAGAACTTAAAATAAACACCCCCAAACGAGAAAGACCGCAGATAATATATTGCTACAATACCTTGTGGCAGTGAGTAATTAATCAAGCTTAGATGGTGATGTCCTTGATATGTGTTAAATAACTCAGTGCTAATGGTTAATATTGCATCTGCTTATGCAAGCAACTTCCGAAAATACGATCTTTGAGGCCTAAATACTTTCATTGCAAACTATTTATATGGAAATATGTTGTCACCGAAAAACATATTAGCCCTTAAATTGCAACAAGAATAGTCGAACCTGTCTTTTTTGGGACGTTACTGTTTGCACTGTGACTAAACAATAACCACCGGCCCCATTCCACAGAACAATCGTAGCGCTACGAGAGTCGTAACCCCATGTTAATGTATTGGAGTTACGAGTCTCGTAGCGCTACGATCGTGTTGAAGAACGAAGCCCGGCCCCGAGATTACGAAAGCTTTTTAGTACGAATTCATGCTCGAGCTCAAATTTTATAGGGATAATTGTGAACGAAACCTTAAGTTAAGCATAAGTTCGTACTCAAAAAGTCTCGTATTTTCGGGGTATGAAACGCTAACATTAAAAATCAATGCAGGAATAACGACTAACGACGCCATTAGTTAATGGCACGTTCATACAACTGCGTCCGTATCAGGGCTCTCCTTTTACGAAACGGCGTAACTCCAAGGCAACCGTAACTCTAACCTTAGTCATAGACTACACCATTGCTAACCTGAAGCTATTAAGTTGGAACTATTAAGGTTACATTAGATTAACGTTACGCTGTTTCATATAGGAGAGCCAATGGTTAGTAGTCAGGTTTTAGACGTCGGGTCAATTGGTTATTGTAACAACACACCACTACAGTCACGGCAACGCGTTAGTTGACAAATGACCAACAACTACAAGGTCTGGACTAGTTACAAATGTCCAATGTGTAAGCAATGCACTTTCCCGTTTTGAATACCAACACCAAGGTAATGGATTCTTGACCGATCCATAAGTATAATTATTATACTGTATTTTCTTTTGGTGATCAGTTATGAAGAGTTAACCTAAATAGCTGCTCATATTCTATGGAAGATTAATAATCTCCTACAAGAAATATCAGACATATTATACTAATTTTCAAAATGTCATTACACGTGATATTTTAAAACTTGGTTATATTCTCAGAATCAAGTAAAGTAACCGCATGAGCTTATATTATTTTCCACCAAAATAGTTAAAGTGTGGGCGATGTGACCTAGAGACATTTAAGAAATGGCGTGTTAACAGAACTGAGAAATCATCAATTCAATGTGGAATATACCTTATATATAATATAATATACCTTATAGATAATATAACATACCATCTAGATAATATAACATACCTTCTAGATAATATTACATGCCTTATAGATAACATACCATGCCTTATAGATAATAGTTGGAAATTATCGAGGGATTCAAGGTTAATTAGTCAGCCTCTAAATAATTCAAGCCACGAAATCTTCTTTACGCTGTCAGGTTACAAAACAAACTATCATGCATGATAGTCTCGTCTGTATAAATATCTGTTTTGACATGCGCAGTAGTCAACATTGTAATGACGTACATGTACAACTAATCATCATATATTTCAATAAGGAAATAATAGCAATAGTAAATTTAAATGCAAGAACAAATACGATTCCAGGTTAAAACTTAAATGAAGGGTAACAAAGACACATGAGAGATACTTGTAAATAGGGAAAGAAGGGGGGCATGCCAATTATTGCACGCACACGCAATAGCAATCCTCGAAACCACTTTAGTCCTATAACCTCTAAATTTGCCAAATTCGAAAATGTCCTTGTATACGGTATAGAAATATTCAATAATCAGAATTAAACGAGGTAATTCAATTAAAATCCCATAAGCATAACCTGATAAATATAACAGATATTTAAACACGTGTATCAGATCACAGGACTGTGAATAATTATATTAAAATGTTATATCATAATAATTCAATGTCCTGTGATCAGATCAACACTTACATTACAGGTAATCTTTTGAAATCGTACGACGCACATTACATTAGTACTATATTTCCTTTATGCCATTCTTCATAATTTATTGAGATATTGATGAATACTTAAATGTTTATTAAAATTTGATACGAATTACAGAGTGGACCCTTCCTGTATTACTTTAGTTGGAACCAAAGTTCCGTATAATGCGATAATCTAGACCAATCACAATATGTATCACCCTAAATGCTCTGATAGCCTTGGCAGTATAAATCTCAATAATATATTACAATAACCACAGAAAGATAATACTTTCATGGACAAAATATACCAGGTATATTATTTTTATTACAGTAATACTTGCCAACTATTGTGGGCGCCAAAGTTTAAATATTTATGATTGCAAAACTGTGCAATATTTGTGGAGAGTCCAATACAGCAGGATTGTGTTACCTCTCTAACCCAGGTGATGCTACCATACTCTAATATTCATGAGTTTTTTCCATGACCAATTGTTGATATATTACACTTTTAGTTTGTTCTAGGATATTCTTTGTTTTTGTTATTTTTGAACGAATTTTATTGACTAAAAAGGTCACAATTCCAGTGTGAAATTTAAAGGACAATGCAATTGCATTATTTATACACACAAAAAGTAGTCATGGAGAAGTATTTTTAGCAGTTTCATGGTTTTATTTATTTCTTAACGAAGTCATTTTCTTTCTGGTGAACTGGTGATACATCGGACGATCCATTATGCTTGACCTTCAACCAATCAGGGCATTGGAAACAACTTTCTGCTTGACATTCAACCATCGGATCACATCACATCTTACTATGAACTTGACCACAATACCATCGGAATACGTTTCTGAAGCAAACATGCTTCTTAAAACAAACACATGGTTGTTATAATATTCAATTCGGCTATTAAACTACATAACATTCGGTGAATGACATACAACATACCATCTCCTTGAATTTCAATTATTTTTTCGAATACGTTATACTTAATCCATACGCACTACTAGTAATTCGTATGGATCATGCACTGCTTTAACGAGCTACAGATACACACATAACAGTATTTGGTTTCTTCTGTTCTTCACGTTAATTACATCTATACAATTATAAGTATGCTATTGAGGAATACGAAACATATGGATTAATAATTCATACGTTACATCTACGTTATACTACGATCGTATTTAATCAGATACAGTCAAATTAAGTTTATCTGATTATAGTATATTTAAACTATTCAATGAGTATTAATATATAGCCAGTGGTGTACTAACAGTATCGGATAAGAAAATGTATTATAAAGAAAGAAGCTAAATTCTAGTAAAAATGGTAAATAGACCGGCAAAGGTGGAGATAGGGGCCCCCTCTATTTTACTAATGTTCGTGAGTTGGGGATAGGGATA